>JAHARR010000261.1:0-17769 GCA_019191175.1 Fusarium veterinarium
GAAGCTGCAGAAGTCGGTGTTACGGGAAGTCGAGGGGCACAGAGGCCGGAATGTCGCAGGCTCGCGAAGCCGAAATGTCGAGGTGAGAAGAAGTCGTAGATAAGACAAATGAAATGGTGCCCGGAGGCGATGTCAAGAGCTCGCGAAGCTCAGTGCCGTTGAAAAACACTTGTCACGAAGAAAAGTCAACTCTCTGAATCCCTTTCTTCCAGCAGCTGTTAGGGTCCCGCTAGTCCCGCAGCTGCCTTTGTTGCCATTTTGGCCTGTAAAAATTTTCTGCCCTAGCAGCGCGCTAACAGCGGGTGCCAAGGAAAAGTTTTTACAGGAGAGAGTTGTGCTTGCTCAAAAAGACAGCCTTCCTGTGTGCTATAGGGTAGTCCATATCTCCTGAGAGCCCAGAAGTCTGCAACGCAGTACCGGGAGGGTTGTAGCCAATTGAGACGCAACAAACACAAGAAGGAGAATATCAACAGAAGGAGAGGCTACAGCTGATTGCCGAGGAACAAAGAAAGCTAGATGAGTAGAAAGTAGAGGTTCAAAAATACGTGAAAAAAAAGACTCTCCAATAGACAAATGCAACTTAGGTCTTCATGGCCTCGACCAATTTTTTTTTAGCTAAACTTTAATTCTACTATATAATCCTCCAGTTTAAAGAGCATAAAAAAATGACGTTTTATCTTTATTGAAACAATATTGATGTCGCAGCATGTCATGGTATATTGCGATAGAATGACTCCATCAAGCGTTACATTTCCTAACATGGTTAGTGCTCCCAGCTTCGCAAAGTTCAGCTGTCTTGTCAGGTGCGAAGTCTTTCATCTAAGCCGTCAGTTTCTGTGACTAAGTAACATCAATCACTGGACATTTCAGGTATATTATTGTTTACCCTGCTCTTCGCCTGGCTGGCCCGGAATTGATTCAAGTTGGCAACCCGCCTCGTGTCAAGACAATGGATACTGAGCAGGATGATCGGGAAACAATATTTGTACCGCAGGATACAGGCTAACATGGTCAGATTCAACAAATTATCCCATTTACAGGCCACAGAACCTGTCTTGAATGCCGACGGTATAGTAGTAACTCTTTTGCAGAACCCAGCTTTCTGAATGCTGGAGACTTTTGTGGCTAATAACGGCTATTTTCATGTATACAGAAGAAAAACAAAATATGCCAAAGCCCCTCAAGCAATAAGCCGATTGAATGATGCTAACTGATCGCACAGGTGACATGCGTCTGCCAACGTGCGGACTTTGCCAGTGAACTGGGGGTTGTTGCACTTCAACAAACAGAAAGTCTCCTACGTTTAAGCAACCGAATAATCGAAAGAGGCGAAATGTAGATGCACAGAAGCTGGGTAGGCAATATTTCACAATAAATTTGGTGGCTGCCTTGAAACTAAATGCTCGAACAGAGCGTAGCAGCTTATTGACCTGCTTGAATCTAGACTGAGCTACGGCAACCAAGAACCCCAAGGTTTGTCTCCTCAGTCTTCGGAGAGGCCGATATCTGATATCAATCACATGGAGGCGCCAACAAACTCCCATCCGATACACACACCAAGCTCAGAAGGAGAAATCGAGAGGCCATCGGCTTTGCCAACAGATCACTTCCAGGAACTCCCGACCACGATGCTAAGATTGGCCAGACGCCAATGAGTTGTTCTGAGCCCTTTGAGTACAGGTCAAGTTGGCTTTCTATCACAGAACCGGTAGCTATCGAGCCTGCCCACCTCTTATTTGAAAAGATTTAACTCCGGCTCCCGTTGCTTCATAGGCCCAAGTTCTTCGCCTCCTACATAAACAGTAGCGCTTCAAGCTTCTGCGATCCAGGTAGCCTGTTGGATCACGACAAGCTACTGGTATATGGAGTTCTTGCTTTCGTCGCACGCCACTCGACAAATGCGTATTTCATCATCGTCCCTGCAGTAAAGTTACAAGCAGCTGAAGAACTTCCAAATATGGAGCACCTCCGAGGCTGTGTCTTGCTGATTGTGGGTTTGGCTGTAGATGGCCCCTGTCATCGAACCTAGATCCTCACTGGCGTTAGCGTCTGCATGGCTTACGACCTCGATCTGTGTAATGTGACGATTCATTTGCTGCCACACGAATTTCGCAGAAAGGTTATCTCTCCCTCCCGTAAGAAGCTCCATAGTTCGAGTCATTTCCTTCGCCAAGTGTAACCTTGATATCCTTTTTCAGACTTTTTGTTTCCTAATGTTGGATTTTAAACCATGAAGGCGCTAAGGCTCTGCCAAAAGCCCGAAATCTTCCAACCCGAGGCAAGGCAATTCCTTTTCCATTCTTCCCAAGGTCGGCCTCATCTTGTCCACAATGCTACAGGAGTGAGAAGAATGATAACCGTCATAATATATCCCAGAGCTTGACCTTGAGTGCCAGTTAACGGATGAAAAGCCACTGATCATCTCCTCGACCGATATAATACTATGGCCTTCGAAAGGTGGTTCGATCGGCGGTTTGAGGATGCCATTTTTCCCCAATTCCTTCGTTAAATTTCCGAGTAACATGCATGAACACTCGTAAGAGCAGTCTGAGTTATGTTGCAGAGTATCGAGTAGGCCGTATAGTGTAGTAAATATTTTGCTTAGAGCACCCTGACGCTCTTGATCGATCCGATCTATAAGTTCCTTGTCAGACACAAAGTTGACACATAGCTACCAGTCTTACCCAAAACTTCTCCCGGAATCGGTACATCATCTGCCAAGATGAGCCTTGTGCTATGTTTCAACGCGAGCCCAGCCATGCTTTTGAATATCTCTGGACACGAAAATACCCATGATATTAGTAGCCACAGCATGGAGGCCTTGCCGTAATGGACTGTATGACCATTCTGAAGTGCTTTCAACCATCTTTCAGCAAAAACTTCGACAATTTCGTGGCACTTATAATAGTCGACGATGACAGCCACTTTTGCGAGCATCTCCAGATCAAGTGATTTTGGTACGCTCCGGTGATGTCCATGTATAATATCAAGAACGATAACGAGAGCTTCCTGATTCCATCCGTGAGTAGTAAATTGATAAATCCCACGATGGTCGGTTGAGCCTTCCACATATGGACCTTCCACCATTGCCTGAAAAACTGGAGAAGCTAGCACTAGATGTGATGAGGAAACTAGCATTCGATAGTAGACTTCCTCCGGTGCATCACTGGGATACTCTCCAAAGTGTATATCCTCAGTTAGGGCGAACATTTTGTTCAATGCAGGGCCTTCGCCGACGGGCATAGCGGCCGGCTCTTCGATGGCAGGGATATCCTCACTGATAATATCGACATCTTCTCGAGCCCCGCGGGGAATAGCAGTGAGACCCTCAGGTGAGGCATCTAGCCTCAAGTTCTGGCATTGCTCAGCGTTTCGTCCCTTTTAACACTTTCGTCTTTGGATTCTTAACTTTAATGGCCGTGCTTTCGGCTGGCGTATGTGCGTGTATTGAAAGTCTCTCATCTGACCACTGAAAAGACTCGTGGCAGTTCGTAGAATGGATAAGCACGGCGTCTCCCTTATGGTGAAACATACAGTATGACTCTCTCATTGCCAAAGCTCAAGATATATAAGCTATGGGGCAAGTTTTGGTGAGGGGTTGGAGACGGAAATGAGTAAATTGAAGCAGTACTTGACTGTTATCAACTTTCCTTACTACACCAGGGGTGCGCTGTTTTTTCTCAACTAACCTAATTATTTTCCTCTTAATTGTGAAATCCGGCTGGGTCCGGCACAGTCTTCGAAATCAAACGAAAAGATGGACAGTTCGAGATCGTCGGTTTCAGAGCGAAGTCGAACAATTTGAACAGTGGAAGACGTTTGCCAGCGCGGTGTCAAGCGGTCTGTAGGGTTATTTACGTCAGCATACAGGTCTGGCCTAAGATGCGGCCAATGAGCGACTCTGCTCTTACTGCTGAGGCTGGTAGCTCATTAGTCTGAAATTCGAAATGGAGGCTACCATTATGCCACATGGCGTCATCTTTACGCAATTTCTGGCCGATAACCTTTCGCGCTTTCTCTAATTTGAACAATCCACAATCTCCACTGGGCCCCATAGCTTCAAGCTCCATTCTTACGGAAAAGCCCAGTTCTTTTATCCCTTGGAGTGATTTAGCAACCTAGGTCGCATGTCAGAAGACATAACATTAACACAATATTCTCAAAAATGAAGCTCTTGTCCGTTGTCACCATCCTGGCTATCCTCTCGACGACTGCCTCCACGGGGCCTGTCGCATACGGCGTTTGCCAAGCTGGTTGTGCGGGTGTCGTCATGGCTTGCTACGGTGCAGCCGGGTACACCTGGGGTGCTACTGTCGGAGCTACAGCCCCAGCAACAATCATAGCCTGCAACAGCGCGTTTGGGACATGCTCCGCGGCTTGTGCCAAGGTAGCCTTGCTGGCCCCTACACCATGAAGTGATTCAGAACGGAACACGACAAAATTAAGGAGTAGCACTTTGATTCTGAAAGTGGACTATCAAGCGAAATGTTGTGTGGTATAAGCACTACCCGTCATTAGGTTGATGGCACAGGTATCATATGGGAAATGTATGGATAACGGACATGCTTGGAGCACATTGGGTTTGATCAGAACGGCTGTGCTGAGGTCTTTTCAATTATTCAGATCAGTTCTTGTGCCTTTGAACCGTGATAGCAGCGCATATTTTAGTCACGAAATTGGTACTGGCGTGCAGACATTTGATCTCAGGTATATGTCATCTGCTAGCCTATATAAACGTGACTGTCCGTGGATAAGGATGAATACGAACGAAACTGCTTGATAGGCGGTTCGAGAACAGCCCGTAACTAAGTAATCTAAATAGAGTGAAAGGAAACTTGTATGTCGACTAGGTAATTTCATCTTTATCGGCTTGTTGCTCTAAATATATTATCTAATCTTGTGATTTTGAGACGATACCGCCCCGACGTATCTAGTATGTATCGTAGCCAGATGTTTTCCCAAGTGGGGTTGCATACCCACAGACGGCATCATGACGATTACATTCGCATGGGATGATAGTACGTTATTCCGTTAAAATTTAGTCCAGATACTCGTTTTCGGGTTAAATTTTAGGAATCTACTAATCCGATGAAGAGACATCCTTGGGTGCTTAGTAGCGGCTCTGAACATACGTTCGGGAGGCGTGTCGTCAGGGTCAAACTCGAGCAGCTCTCGGAAGGATGGTGGCGCGATGCGTGGGTTTGTCACCCAATCTAACAACTCATGATCCGATGGGTAGCGTAGCACAGACCATCTCTCTAGAGATTGACATAACAATCCACGTAGGAATGGTTAGGCAAAGACGACAATTTGGGCTACACGACAAGTTATAGTGGAAGAGTAGGGTATCTTGATGAGGAGAACTATGCGAGCGGAAACGAGGGTCCAAGTACAAACTACAATTGATGGTAAAGGGCGTAGGAACGAAGTCCAACTCATTCCCATAGATTCTTGTCCTTACCAAACTTGGGAAGGTGTAACACTGACGCCTGACGAGAGACCTAGGCCTCATGCTCACCTCGCTTAGCCACTGAACTCCTAGGGGCATTCTCGCTTTTACTTTGGTAGAATGTACAGTATCAGTTGCATGTTGATAGGGGATCGGCCGACGCAGCCCGCTACAACGTGGCCTAGAATAGGTTCAACGGATCCTATTGTCTAGGACTATCAGGCGAGCCTTGGGAGTCAAGATTGGATGGGTTCGAATAAGTTTCTTTGAGGGCTCCGATCCTTCGCCGAATGAGTGACTATGCGAACTCGACGTAGGGTTTAACTGCCGCTTAGCTTAAACTACTCCAAACTTTGTCTGTCAGGCACAATTCTATCTTAATATCTCTTATTAGTGCTTACAATAATAAATAACTGGCTAAGTCATTCGACTCAGCAGGGATCAGAAATCGGAAACATGACGGGTTTCTGGTGTGCATTCTTGAGTATATTTCAAATAAGAAATAGAAAAGGTTAGCAGCTCAAGAAGGCGTTTAACCGATTTGTTTTTACTGCAAAGCTTCTACACTATTATCAATCCTTACATTACATCTCAAAGCGCGCTATACCCTGAAATTCTCAAAGATCAATAGAATCTGCTGGACGGGCAATGTTGACCCGCCAGTGGTGCTTGTTAATCGGATCCTTCTGGTAGATGTTGACCTCGAAGAACTTATTATGGTCTTGGCACTTATAATTCTTGTACCTTGTTCAGATTTTAGCAACACAACGTAGAATCTTCCATGAAGCCAGACAAGTGGGAAGGGTGGACTTACGTGTTTACCTTTTGAAAGTTGGCTTGGATCAGGTCATTCTCAATGACCTCGACGAAGTCACTCTCCGTACCATCGGTTGGGATAAAGTATCTCTTGGATTCAAGGGGACCGTAGTTAACCTGCCGAACAAGCTGGACTGCATACGACGGGCTGAGTTGGATAAGATCATGACTAGCTCCGTCGCCATTCTCCGGGGTGGATATTCTAGGAAACGAGGCCCATGACATGAATTTGTTGAACTTGGCTTGGTGTGAAAGATATTGAGGGCGATAAGGCTCAACTGCATCACAACAAAAGACCAAAGACATTTTGGTTGGGGATGGTGTTGTAAAAGTATGGAAACTTTTGTGAGAATTTTTAAGTACTTTCGATCTTGTGAACTGCAGAAGGAAATCCTCTCTCATTTATGTTTTTCTATGGCTAATGCCGTTCTTCGAAATTCAACCATGAGTCGCCTCCGGGGGCTCAACATGATTGGCCCGATCCGCCTGACGCAATAATCATCATCCTGCAGATTTTGAGGCCTAGCCAGGCACTTTGGCCAATCGGGAACTATTAAGTTAATCCGAGGTTTCTGATTTGCGGTAATCCAGCTCCCCATGATTGACGTATATAAGCTTCGTAGGTGAGCTAAAAATGTCTCTTTCTCTTTTTCCTCATTCACGGCTGACCCTGGCGGTGCTTCCGCAGTCACTCATTGCATCCACTTCCTTGGCCAACTCTTTACGCTCCTTAATAACTTGTAGGGCCGTTGCATTCTCTCTTCGATCTGTTAGCCCTGTTTCAGTAGGTTCGGATATCACCAGTTTCAAGCCCAGGTAGGGGTTTCTATTTCGAGTCAGGACCAAACAGGGCTACCTGAACTAGAGAGGTCACCATTTCTAAATCACTATCTCTATCACGATCGCGAAAGCCGACCTCCCCAGTTCATTAACCCCCACTGGACCCAGTCCGGAAACGAGGGTCCTTTACCTCCATTCGATTGGGGCTGTTCAAGTACTACGCAGCCTGCTGGACAGAGTGCGCAAGGCGGAGAAGATTCACGGCCAGAACATGTTCCTGAAGACCAGGACCCCTTGATAAATGACGATAGTCAAGATGGCTCAGCTACTTCCAACGCTCTTCCGTGCCCAGAGTGTTTGACCCTCCTTGCGACCAGAAAGAAGTACACGTGAGTTCCTAATCTTGCAATTTCCTGACAACATCAAGGCTGACATATTTTAAAAGTGCCCATCTCAATACACATACAAGACCATTTAAATGCAATGTGGCAGGCTGCAACGCAAGCTTTGCCCTAAGGAAAGATCGCGATCGTCATACCAAGGAACAGCATGGCTCAACTCGATGGTATTGTAACTTCCCAGGATGTACGTATAAACTGGCTAGAGATGGCACACCGCGAAAAGCAAATGTAGAAAGGCACGTGAGAAGCTGGCATAAAGTACGAGATCCTGCGCCTTACTGCCAGCGTAGATAGCCGCTACGCCATTTACAATGAGACCACTGTCGTCTAATCGATATAATCCTGCGGCGAGCCCGTGGAGTATACTTGGGCCCAAGTGGATGTGGGATTTAGAACTGATTTCTCTTGAGGAAATGTGCAAGATTGCCAGAGTGAAAAGGGGCAGCAATGACGGTTAATAAATGAATGAAATTTACTCCGCCCGGGAGTTCTAAAATGGGACGGTATAGCTCTCTCTCCGCTGTCGGACGACCCAGCGCGCCGCCTCGCGCGCCGTGTTTAGCTGCACTTGCTAGCGTGTCGAGTTTGAATGTTTGCGACGATTGTATTCAAATGGGCGCAGGTCAAACTCAGAGTTTGACGCCGTTTCCTGGTGACTGCCTCTCTAACAACAATTCAGCAACGACCATGCCGGGCTAAGTCGTAGAAAACCCCATACAACCTCAAATCGCGATATTGAAGACTGGGGGGAGTCGTTGAGAGGATATCGGTTAAAATATATAATTTTACTATACATTAAAAGCTGACATTAAGACGATATTATATATCAAGTATTAATTAATTCCAAGCAGGATTTTACTGTTGCGACTGGTTTGAAGTTTAAAAGTGACCGGGGGACAGCCAACATGAGAACGATGATTGGTAAGTAGTAGATTGTGAGAGTTGGCCCGTGCATCTCGGTACATCCAGGCAAACTATTAGTTCAGTCGGTCGTGTTTTAGTCGGCAATCGTGAGAGAACCCCTGGAATATGTGGCTAGCTGAAAGCCGAAAACCTTAGCTCATGTCGATCTAATGCTGCTAGGCGTTCTGGATCAGACCGTGTCTGCTCGTGTCGATCGCCCACAGCCTTCTGAATGAACTGGGCTATTTATTGGATCGGTGGCCGGTGATCGCGCAATACAATTCATGAAACTCGAGGCAAGACCGTTATGCAATGTCGTGTTCGGGACGGCTGGCTAGACTGTCATCATTGTGGACAGAACGATTGCCCTGACAATTATGTCCTGCGTCGGCTGGGCGCCGAATAATTAAGTTTATGGGAAATGTTGTGGCGCTTACAGGCGACTGACAGTTAAAATAAGAGCCAGCCGAATGCATGCAGCTAAGCTTTACAAAACGCGGTCACAGTTTCGTCGATCACGTAGTTCAGGTAGGCGAGTTGTAGTTGGGGAAATGGCAAACATGTTGCGGGTGTGCCATCTATATTACGCTTGTAGTAGAGCTTGGACGCGGTACAGAACAAACATTCACAAATCAATTATATCTATCTTCCACCCTCAGAAGCAATGGCCTCTTCGAAGGCGCGTGTTATTCCATCGTAGAGCTTGCTTACAGCTTCAGGAGAGCCGTCGGTCCCTGTCCAAATTACCCCATCCCGTAGGGGAAATAGAATTTGGCGTAGACTTTCGGCGAGCGGCTTAAGGGAGTGGAATTCGGGAGTAAATTCCTCCAAAATATTCTGAAAGTTATCCTGATTCATGTCAAGAGCCTTGCGTACCGCTAGTTCGTTCCAGTCGCCATTACTCCATTGTCGAAGCTTGCTTGTCTCTGGGGGATTCTCTGTGTGGTTCGTTATGACGGTCCACAGGAAAACGTAAAGGAAGGACTCTAGGTCGTGTCGATAAGTATGACATTCTCCCTTCAGAACGCCAATGGCCATAAATGGCCTTGTGCCGGTAATCCCAAGCTCTGCTCCAAATCCTTCGGTAACCTCTGTTGCGGAATCGAGGTCTATCAGGATCCCATTCGGCTTTCCTTCACCCTGGTCATCCAGAATGATCAGGTTCCCCGGGGATATATCTTGGTGAAGAATCTTGGCATCATAACAGAGTGATCGGTGACACTTGATAGCGTCACGAATCGCTTGAAGCAATTCTATTAGCGATTGAAAAGTGTGAAGGGGTCTGCCAACGGGAGAAGTAACAATGCAGGCAAGGATGCGATTCTGAAAGAAACTGTCGGTTGTTTCTGTATGTTCGATAAGTCCGGCGGCATGACAAGTAACTTCCAGTTGTTGCCCTTCGATACTTCCATGTCTCTCATGAAAGTGCATCCTGGCGAATTTTCTGTGTGTCCCCCACCGGAGACCTCGGCGCAGATTTGCTGTACTTTCAATTTCTTTGTAATAATCAAGGGAGACGGCACCCCAGACGCATTTCTTCTTGGCTAGTTTTAGAAGTTCGTCCTCCGGACGCTCCCTGGCCCAACGCCATTTGAACTTCAAGACGTAATTCCATCGATTCGAATCAGGCATTCTAGCCCGGTAGCACGTTGTCCCAGTACCAACAAGGCCTTCACGAGACGCAATTGGCTGGCTTTCGAGATAGAGCTTTCCTAAAGAGGGCTTTGCCACACTATCAAGAATAATGTACCTACCGACCTTATTCGTCTCGATGATGTTGATTTTGCCCAGGTCCTGGTCCGTCATCCGCTGGTAGCTGAGAATAATAGAGAGGAATTGGATGAAATCTTTCCGAACGTCGAATACGTCGCTACAATATAAACCAGATCGATCGAAGACCCAAAGTTCGATCAGTGAACCGCGTATATAGAAGCCATGTAAGAAGAGCCGCGTAGGCTGACTGGCGAAGACCTGGTGTGCGGACCGGCAGAGACGTAACAGTCCATCCTGATAACAAACGCAACCACGGTGGTAAAACTGGCCAATAACCTGAACATGGTCCCATCTCGTCTGTACGTTGGAGGCCAGCGAATTGGGCATGGTCAAGAGGAGACGTGCACCATCGTCAACACTCTCGTGCTGGGATGCTAGATTACCGTTTGATATATGCCACGAGCCTCGAGCGCCGTCAAGCTCCCGTGATACATAGTTAGAAAACCATGGTAGGAAATTATCGGGTGATGGGGCAGCAGATGGAACAGCACAGCGGCTAATGATTCTTCCAGCCGCCTGAATTTCCAATAAATCATCTAGGCGAACATATCGAAAGTTGCTGAAATATTTTTTGATAAATCCGCTCATGGGGCCGTGCATGCGGCCGTCTATGTTGTCAAGGATTTCTTGGTCGTCCGTCGCGGTGGCCGGTGGAGCTGGCGGATGATTTACCGCCGGGTTATTTTCCATCGCCAATGGAGAACACTGCGTAGTGCGAAAGGCAGTGGCTGGTAGAGGTTGAGGGCTTCCAGGTACGCTTGAATAGCGACATGAGGAACAACCTCGAAAACTTGTTGTGTGAAGTCAATAGGGCCGGCCTATTCAAGCGAAATCCCCGATGTTGAAGGTATGGTGCTAAAGAGCGAAATTTAAGAGGAGGGAAGGCAAGCGTAAAAAAACTAATGATGTGAAGATAACGAGGAAGGGCAGCTTTATGTTCATAAAATGCACATGACCTTCTCGAGATGGCTCACGCTGACGGATTGCCTGACAGTGGGGGCGTGTTTCCCCGCCCAAGTAGCCTGCGGCCAGCGGAGCAGAGCTGGTGGTTGAACGTGTTGATTCGTCGTATGAACGAACGAACGAAATTTATTCCTCCCAGGAGGACTAACCTCATAGGGCCAAGTACGCTAGGCTATTTACAATTCTACGCCATTCTGCTCGCGTCTCCCAGAAGCCCTCCATTCTTCCTCATTCTTCCTCATCTGCTGCTGCAGGGATGGATTGGACGACGATTGCTTGTAGCTGCTTTCTTGAGACGCTCTGTGACCCAAATCTAGGCCAACTATACCCAATATAGCTTAACTATCCCTTCATATGAGTTATGGCTTCCGCCAGGTCACTCTGGAGATGTCTGACCAATTAAAATGCAAGGACAAAAGGTACATGATTCTCCACGTAATTTAGCCGATGCCGCTTGTCCCAACCATTTTCAAGTTACAAAAGCGCGACATCACATGCCTATAGCCAGAGAAAAGTCAGGCCGCCGGGCGTTGTGACACTTACGCTCGCGGCGGCTATTAGCTTCTCATGATAGGCATTGAATAACTCGCACAGTGAGCTGAGGAGATGTGCCAGGCGAAAGTGGCTGATATTGCTACTCAACTAGGCTTGGTGGCCCTGTCTTACCCTGGTCGCCTGTTTTTATTTATCGATTTTGACTGTCACAACACCAAGCCGATCACAGCGTATGATTCGATAGGAAAAGGCCATCGGGCCAACATGAAAAAGCCAACGCTCTGTCGCAGGCACGGATGAATAATGAGGACCAGATGAACGCTTTAATTTCCTTTCTCGACGGCCGACGAAAGGTCGGGTATTTCATACTTGTGTTCAATCTCCCAATCTCGTAGGCAGTAGGCTGTTGCCTGATGCTAGTTAAGGTGTGGCGTTCACGCTCATCGTGAACCTATTCACAATGATTGTGATCCTTGCCTTTGACACGCTCTACATCTTGACTAACTCGGGATCTGCTTCGGATACAGTTTATAAAAGGCGACATAGATGCTCTACCTTGTCAACATGAATTTCATCTCAGGTCCCATAAACAGGGTCCTTACTCACTTGAGTTGCCAACTTTGATTACACAGCTATTGTCCACTCAGCACTTGTCCTTTAGTAAGACAATGGTCTCCTTCATCGATACCTTCGTGCCTTCTAGCACTTACAACACCTTGCCTTTAATTAGCCAAGTTGCCGGGGCACCCAAGGACCACTTCCAAGATCTTCAAAACCTCCGCGAGTTGCTAAACAAGCACAATGTCCCCAAGGGCGTCAGTGTTCGATTGATCCACAAGCACTTTGACACCACCGAGGGCGAAGTGATGGCTTTTGATAAGATTCCAGTCCCGGGACATGGGGTCGTCCAGATCATGAAGCCTATCGTGCCTTCAAACAGCAGTCAACTCCGAGGCATCCATTATTTCGTCGATGACAACGCATCCCTCCAGGCCTACGAGTACGGCAACTACGAGATACCCGACATGAGTGGTTTTGAGTCGTTCATCGCTGAGTTCTGCAGTCTCATTTCTGAGCGAGGTCTGCAGCGCAAATTTGGGCTCAAGCTTCAGCGCGAGGATGATACGGACCAGACCGGATGGACCGAGTACGAGCTCCACGCGAAGCGCGGCACCATCATGTTCCCGGACGGCATACCCATGCCTGAGGGGGATAGTGACTACAGTGTCACCACAGAGTGGAAAGCGATCTTTAATGAACTCCCGAGAACTTGCAAGCATACTACTACCTGCAGGCACGGGAGGACCACGTGCAAACACTGCAGGCACTGCAACAGCCATCCCGACGAGAGTGATGTCAACTCCGGTAATGAGACCGGTTTCTGCTTGGGTGGACAGAGGATTCTGCCAGGGACTCCGGTTCATGATATCGTCGATCGAATTATTGCCGCGTTTTAGTGGGGAGAGTGGTGAAACGTTTGCATTTGATTTCTTTTGTGTTATTGTGACGGTCAAGGTTCCCAACGAAGTAAACCGTAACCTGATTCGTATATGTTGGCAGTTGTTCGAATGAGGCAAGGATCACGATCATCGTGAACTTGCTCATGATGATAGTGATTGCTACGTTACAACCAGCGTCAGGCAGCAGACTGGTGCCGATGATATCGACAGACTCTATGTGTCATCTTGTGCCTTACTGTCGGGCTGTCATGGCTTACTCTGTTGAGTTGTACAATCACTCTACTCGCAGTTTTGGGATTTCCCGGTCAAGTCTGTAACCATTCGAAATTTAGCGGTCACAACATCTAACGTGGTTTATAAAGTGTCAAGGGCAAGGATCACGACCATCGTGAATAACTTCACGGTTGCCATGAACTCCAAATCACAGGCAGCATCCTGTTGCCTAGGCGATCGGCAGACTGAACATGGGTATTAATATTTTCCAGGTAGAGGTGAGCGACATGACGTGTGAGGGTCTGGGGGCAATATTCAACAATTACAAAGAAGTGTTTCCGAACGTGAAGCCTTGTATCTCAAGCACCTATTCGGTGCACAACATAAACGAATCCATTGACTATTTTACTGGTTTTGACCGAGCCGACCTACTCCGAGGCCACCACCACCAATAATAGCAAGTCCAGACCCTCAAAGTAATGAATGATATGTCGTATGTCGCCCACGAGGCATGAAATACACCTAGAGAAGATTGCAAATTCGCATTGTTGAACGGACCATCACGCGTCACGACACATCTTCGCGATAAGCACAACATTCCCCTCTGAGGCAAGGAAAGAGCTCAGCCGGCTTTTCAAATCCTTATCTCCACCTGTGCTCTTAGACCCTAGTAATCAATAACAATATCAATTGTACTAGAATTGAATTTTTTTGTCCCACTTTCTATTTGAGTTAATTGACAGGAGTTGAGTTGATTTTTGTTGGCCCATCAAAGCCCGTCGGTATCGAAAAGCAAGCTACAGCTGGTGTCTTGATTATCCCTTTGACTGGCGTAAGGCAACACCTACTGTAAATTACCACGGATATTATGCCCAATACCAGTTTCTATGGCCCGTGCACCTACCCCATTTCGTATAGTAGGCGTTAGGGCCACTGAAGGGATAGATAACAGAGTTTATCCCTTCTCTGAGGAAAGAGAAAGCCGGCCTTAGCCTATAACTATTATATAATATATGTACTCTGTAAGCGCTGAATTGATGACTTAATGCTGGTTGGTTCTAATCACCTTTCGTCATGGCAGGTTTGATTGGGGCGGCAAAACTTCGCATATGCAGCTATGCCCAACAATAAGCCTTGTTTACGGTGTGTCCTAGGATTAGGCTGAAGCTTTAAATACTAAGCAATCCCATAATCCCTACTATTATCAGTAATGATTAGCTTTATTAATACTCAGTTACCAGCTTCTCTTTGCAACAATGATGGGGGAGCCATATGATTCAAGCTATGATGAGACCATTCAAACTAAGGTCGCGTGTCTGTGGAAAGCTGTCGAGGAAGGACGGGAGGAAGATGTTCGGCTGCTATTATGCAACGAGGACATTGATATAAATGGCCGAGACCATACTGACCGCACCCTCTTAGTGATTGCCGCGGGCCTTATATCTTCTGATATTTTTATCTTTCTTCTCGAGAAGGATGACACCGAGTTGAACACCAAAGACAGAGAGGGCAACACGCCACTCAGCCTAGCAGTAAGTAACGGACACGAGGCTATCGTTAGACTGCTTCTCGCCAAAGATAAAATCAAAGTAAATCCCAGAGATATGATGGACTATACACCGCTCCATGCGGCCGCAGTTAATGGGCACGAGGCTATTACTAAACTGCTCCTTGATCGGCATGACATCGAGTTGAACCCCAAAAATACAACGGACAATACACCGCTCCACGAGGCCGCAGCTAATGGGCACGAGGTTGTTACTAAACTGCTCCTTGCTCGGGATGGCATCGAGTTGAACCCAAGACACAGAGCTGGCTACACGCCACTCTCCGGAGCATTGGATGGGGGGCATGAGGTTGTTGCTGAACTGCTCCTTGACCAGGCTGGTATGGATCTCTACTTTAGTGGTTCTATGGACATTGGCTACGCATTTCTTTCGAAAGCTTTGGAGAAAGGACTTCAGAGAATAGCGTTTAAAATTCTCAACACTCAAATCAGTCATAACTCGGAAATTCCCACTGGCCGCTCGCCATTATCCTGGGCCGCGGAGAAAAGCAGGATAGGCGAGATGAAGCTAATACTACAAATAACCACCATATACCCGAATGTTCGCGATGCAGAAGGTCGAACACCGCTCTCCAGAGCCGCCGAGAACAACAGTATTTCGGCGGTGCATCTGTTGCTTAAGAATAGTGATATTGATGCGGACTATGAGGACCTGGATGGCCGCACGCCATTGTCCAGAGCCATTGAGAATCAGCACAATATCGTGGTTTCTATTCTTGCTGGCCGCGACACTGTTACTCTGCACTCGCTAGTTCGGGAGGGAGATCTGCCACTCATGGAAATCCTCCTTGATAATGGGTGCAAGATTAATACCAGGGACAGTCTGGGACAGACTTCATTGCACCTCGCAATTCGTCATAATCATTTCGATATTGCTGAGAAACTTCTTTCGAGGGGGGCGGATATTAATGCTGAGGATAATTCTCTTACGAGGCCATTATCCCTCGCTATTGGGCTTAAGCGTTGTAACTTTGCTGAGTTACTACTTCATAACTGTGCGTGTATAAAAGGTATCAAGGTTGAGAGCTGGCGAGCACTCTACAGAGATATCCCACTACAGTCTAATATATATATCTCGGAACGAGCTAGCGGGGCACGAAGAGTGGAATTTTCCAATACGGCTGACGTGCTGGTAAATAGATCAGGGATAGATAGGCTTTTATGGTATGTCACCTGTTGCACCTACTGGAAGATATACTAACGTCTTCAAGTCTCTCATCCACGTATGAGGCTTGGTTATTAAGCATGCAGGGTACTCATGGGACGTGGATGCCATCCCCCACAGCGTTCTCAAGTTTAGAAGACCCAATGCGAATTGTTTCCCACCATCATTATGACAGTAAAGGATCGAGCGCTTTCGCCATTGCGCTAGTGCCAAACTTTAAGTTGGGTCCAGAAAAGGGTCAAATCATCTGGGAAGGCTGCGGAGTTGGGTGGACCTTGGACGACCTCGAAAAATCTAGCGGATCTCCTCAGAAGACAAAAGACTATCAGTACTACAGCATGCTACAAGATGGCTGGATTCCTGATGATGGTATCGAACTCTTTCAGCAATTCTTGGTCCACTTAACGAGGAGGTGGTTAGATCTGTGTGATCAATTCGAGGATCATCTGTCTCGCCTTGTAAGTCAGCATGAAAAATAATCAACGGTTATTGCGATTAACCATCATGGATAGCGCTTGGATCAGCTAGAGTCTCACGGGAAAAGCCCAGAGACCATATCTCATTTGGCCAAGAACGCTTTGCACATCGCTAAGCTCCGCCGCTCTCTTCAAGGCCAGGTCCGTGGTGCAAGGCAATTTACCGTGGACCTAGGTGGACAGTATGGCGCAGGCAAGGAACAGGAAATAATTGGTGAAATAAATGTATTTGCAGACGTAGGCCAACAGCTGCAAAGCTTGGATCAAACAGTCAGGGATCTACTGCAGTTGGTCAGTTAATCTTACTTGCTTTTCAATTGCTGCTAATAAAACAGGAATTTGCCTGGGTTTCAATCAATGAAGCTCACAAGTCGATCAGCCTAGCAACCAGTATGAAACGACTCAGCTGGATTACGGTATGTAACCCTCAGTCCCGAGTTACTACTATGGTCGAGTACTGATAGCCTCAGTTTATTTTCCTGCCAGCTATGTTTGCTGCGGTATGATGATATGCTATATCTCAAGAGGTCGAGGGTTCTAACAAAGCAGTAGAGCCTTTTTGGTATGAACGTGGATATACTCGAGAGTAATCCTGACTGGCGATGGTATCTTCTTTTTATGGGATCCTTCCTATTTTTGACAATAGCAGGATGGCTATTCTTTAAATACTTTGAGGTAACTCAGTCACTAGAACCGGCGCACCGTCGTCCATATGCTAACGCAATAGTACAGGTTGAGTCATGGATTGAAGCGCATGTTGGACGACGGATTCAGACCTTGGCTGGGGAAAGAAAACGCGTGAGGGGGATGACTTCTGATGAGATAGGTGATGTCAAGAATAGCCGCTATTAAAAGCTTAGCCATGATGTAGAGTTGAGGACTCTGGCTGAAATGTTTACCATAGACATACACGTTTTGAGTCGGTTTAGATCGGACGTCTATTTTGTTATAATTGTAGCTGTTTGCATGGCCCTATCGTGCGAAATATACCAGAACTGACCTACCTTACTTATCGGTATACCCTAGTAGTCAATGACAAGCGATTTTACCAGAATTGTCTGTACAAATGAGTCCACAGGATTGGCTTATTTCCGTAATATCACTTACTGCCGGGCCGTATCGTTGATTGGTTAGATTCACTCGAGGTGGGACGCGTTGCAGATCTTGCTATGCTATCCACCGTGACTATCACCTACCCTATATAAGAAACTGCTGTTGCATAAGTATTGACCTTCAACTCTCTCCTGTAAAAATTCTTTCTTGGCACGCACTGTTAGTGCAGTGCTAGGAGCGGGATTTTCTGCAGGC
>JAHARR010000262.1:0-17638 GCA_019191175.1 Fusarium veterinarium
ATAGCATTTTGTATGGGGGAATTTTTTTTTTGCTGTACGGTAGGTGGGTACGTACGGCAGGTGGGTACTGCATGGTATTGTTGGAACCGCCATAGCCACCAGCATCTTGACCTTGGACCAATTAACCGTCCCAGGTGTGACGTAACCTTGTTAACTCTATCACCGCCACTACGACCTACTTGCTTCTCGATCCAATAAGAGGCCATAGGACTACAGGGCTTATATGATAAACACTGTATTTCTCACAAATAGTTCTTTCGACTCATTTCAGAGAGTCACACTAATGCACGTGGTATCCAATAATCACAACAGCCTTTCAAGGGCGAAAAGGGGGATGAAATGATACACCAAAGAAAAAAAGCAGCAAATCCGCTAGGAAATAACGGATCGAGAAAACTCGTGAAGATCGCGACACATGCCAATTCGTAACAACGCTCACTCGCTCAGTCAAGATGGGTCGCCGAGCATTGACCGCACAGGAAAGAGCAGACCGGCAGATACAGCGACAAGAGGCGCTCCGTACAAAACAAACACTGGAATTCGCTCGGGAATGTGCTCTTGATCCAAATTTACGCGTCGTTGTTGACAGTACATTGCCTGCATCATACGCATCACAGACCACTACAGCTACCATAGGTGCATTCGAGTCCACTTATTCCATCAATTCAAATTTAATGGCTAGCGTTCTAACGATAAGACTTATATGGCTAGATCCGCCGTACTCGAACGAAGACGACAATCCTCTGAATCCGCTAGCACGAGAAAGGCATACAGCTTCGACGCAGTGCAGGCATGTTTGTTGTTGGAACCCATTGAACTGTAATTTTGCCGTCTTTATGGATCTGTCTTAGCCAAAAGTTGTGGATATCGATGTGTTTTAACTTTGATGTTAGTTGTGGTCGCTCTTTCTGGACCAGTCCTACTGTTTGTTGATTGTCACAGAGGATGCGTGGTTGGTGTTGTGGATCGAACTGTATCTGTTCGAACAGTCGGTATAGAGCTATAGTCTCTCTCGCTGTGTGAGACAGCGATAACAGTTCCGCTTCAGTCGTTGACGTGGTTACAGTCTTCTGCTTCGAAGACCGCCACATGATCGCCCCGCTAAACAACTTCATGAGATAGCCCTACTCTTCTATTCCTAATTGTCGTGTACCCCTAATCGTCGCGTACCCCTGTCTGTTTCTCTACTACTTATCTATACCTGGTTTATTCCCACATCATCCGTACCATAGCAGCTTATTCGTCTCATTTCGATCGACGGTCTGCGCTTGCGTCACAGGCGTGTAAACGCATACTTTATCTCTCATATGTAATCCACCCTATTTACTGTAGTTTCCATCTAAGGTTTGTTTCATAGATAGGAATATTATATTGTCAGGGAGGGTTCAGTTCCCCCTCCTTTTCTGGGTAGAAGAATAACATCGTGATGAGGGACAGTGGGGCTCATTCCCAGCCGCCAATCTAACATGGACAAACCCCGCTTCAGGGCTGTGCTCGACCAATCGTAGATCGTGATTGGATGACGTAAGGATAAGCGCGCACACAACATCGCAGGGCCCCACGGCTTGCTACTCAAAGACAACCGGGGCTAGGCTCAGCCATAACGCGACATCGCAAATTTACTCTACTAAACACAAACCCATCATCTCCTCATCCTTCCATTATCTCTCATTCTTTTTCTTCACCCTTTCATCGCGTGACCCGTTGTTTGCCTCTGGATACCGCTCCTTCTCTCCACTCCCGACACCGGGCATACCTAACCGCATCAAAACGCCACAATGAGCAATCGAAAGCGATCGCGCTCCGTCGGGGAGGAGAATCGCGCAGAGTGTCCTTTTACAATTTCTTACGCGCCTGACACTTCCCACGCAGATCAGGAACGTCATAGGAACAAGAAGCGGAAGCGCGACGGTCAAGATGATGATAAACGAGTTCAGATTCAAATCTCTCCCTTCTTTCCCACAGGAAGCTTCGAAACCCACGACACTATGGACCTGTATTATACAGTCGAACCTGGAAAGCGATGGCGAGATATGACGCGCTACAACAGCTTCGTCCGTAAGTATCCGATGAATCCCGGCGTCTTCCAAACTGTGAGGGGCGTATGGCTAATTCTTTGGTAGTTAACAGCATCAAGTACTACAGCGAGGGCTTCGTCTATGTCGCCAACGAGTCAACGATCGAGCACCAAAAGGCCACAAATGATGGCAAAGGTGGTTTCAAAAAGTCTAATGATGAGTGGGTTGCGCGCATCCTCGAGATTCGCGCTTCCGATGAGCACCATGTTTATGCTCGCGTTTACTGGATGTACTGGCCCGACGAACTGCCTCCTGGTACCATCGACCGCAAAAAGACAGTTCAAGGCCGCCAGCCGTATCATGGTACTAACGAACTGATCGCCTCCAACCACAGTCCGTTCTAGAATGCTTAGCAATATCGTCCTGCAACGCAACTAACCGATTACTTCAGTGGATATCATCAACGTCGTCAGTGTAACAGCACCCGCAATCGTCAACCAATGGATTGAGTCAGATGACGAAGAAATTCAAGGGGCGCTTTATTGGCGTCAAGCATACGACTGCCGCAAACCACAGCTTTCGGTATGTTGCGCGATAGCTCCCCTTACCTTCGCGTTCACTAATATTTGTACAGTCCGTTGGCATCATATGCAAATGTGAAGCCCCCGCGAACCCCGATAAGATGCTCATAGGATGCACAAGCTCGGAGTGTGGGCAATGGATGCATCACGAATGTTTGACTCATGATGTTCTCATGCAAGTTTATGAACGACTAGGCACCGACAAGCCTCATCGAAACGAGGTTGCGATTTTGAATGAGGAAAAGACCAAAGTTACCCATCCTCTATCACCAACCGATGCCGAGGAGAAAGAGACCCAGCCCACGATGGATGTCCGCTCTGGAGAGACTAAATATAATGTACACGTAAAGGAGGTTGTTCGAGAAACACCTCTAGAGACCAAAAACTCAACGCCTAGACCAACGCCATCGAGATTTATCACTGCCGCACCAGCCAAGGGATCAGCCAAGCAGGGCCGCAAGAAGAAGACTGGGGATTATACGCCGTACGCAGGACTCTTTGAGGCTAACCTCAAGATGCAAGAAGGGCCTACAGCGTGGGAGATTCGTGACTTACGCGAAAACGTAACGGGCGGCGAGAAGTCCTGGACGGAGAAAGTCTACTGTCTGGTATGCGGCACTGGTATCGAATGACTACTCAAGTAAGGGACCCCATAACTACACTGGATCTGTTAAGGTGAGCAGACCCATCGAGCTTTCGAAGGTGAAATTTGAGATTGCGTAGGCTAATTGTTTGGCTCCCTGACGGTTATTGTTTGCGTCGACAGCCTACTCATGAATGTAGACCAGAAATGCGCCGCGTTTCCTCCATGAAGGCCCGTGCCAACCATGTAGACGACCGCGCACTTAAACTTCACAGCATATAGTAATTTCAGTTACATCGATTAGGAGGAAGGAAGCAGCAATCAAGCTCTCTCCGCTAAAGGTGGTTTCATATAGGGTATTTGATCCTCTTGCTGCCTTCTCAACTTTATCAATATACTAGGCCTTGCGATGTACACTAATGCTATTGTCACATTGCGGCCAAGTCAGCTCTAAAAGCTCAAGAGTCTCGGCTTATACTACAATTCGCCAGAGCCAGCAATAATTTGCATCAAATGCGGCTTCGCCATTAACCCTACACGCGTGCCGCGTCACCCAGGCGACAAGCATCATATAACTAAGTCTACCCGCCGTGGATTGAAGCCACTAATCTATTCTCTCAATCTTCCAAACCCAGAGACACTTCCACTGCGACCCTCTTCTTGATGGATGCTCTACTCTTCCATTATGAGAGTGCAAAGGTTCAGCACTCGCAACCTGGCTCAATGGATACTCGAATGCTCCATGCCATTGAGATGGGCTGGTTCGTCTTAGACAAATACTATACTATGACTCAAGATGTCGACATCATGAAAAAGGTGACTAGACATGGGCGTAGAGAGCTGACCAAAACTACTTTCCATACACTATACACAATCTCAAGGTCATTTAGATATTATAAAAGCTCATTTTATCTTTATTCCTGCTCTCGTTGTGACGTTATCGCTCGTATTAGTTGTGAACCTCGTCGTCGCTTCACCAGCCCATAGCCAATCAGAATTTCGTGGTCAAAACTAAACCTGATTCTCACTACATCCTTATTGTCCGTCCCATTTTCAGTGAAAGAGGAGACCCCTGCCGGGCGGATGGAGGTACCCCGCAGGGCGAAATATGCGGGGTGGGCAAAGGGCGGGTGAAGTGAAAGAGGATTTTAGTGAAAGAGTGGATGGTAATTGGTCCAAAAAGAAAATAATTCCAGCACGACCAGAAAAAGAAAAACCAAACTAACCGCCAGCCGGCCAGCCAGCTCTCTATCGATAAGGCTTATCATCCAGGGAAAACAAGAGAGGAAAAAGAAAAGAAAGTATATCATTTAACTAAGAAGCGAAAGCTAAGCAGGGGAAGAAGAACCTAGAGGCAAGGTAAACAAGACTAATAGTCAGAATATCAGTCAATCCATCAACCAACATCGACATCGATCGATATATAACATTGTTACATATCATCGATCACTTGCTTCCCACACATCACTCATAATAATCACTTATATTTTATCTATTACTACGCCCTACCTTAATATTATTTGCACGGTAAACATATATAATGGGTCTCGACAGCTTTACCTATGATCCCGACCACCGGGTCATAGTCTGCCGGCCCTGCGGCACATGTCTGGTGCCGAAACCGACGAGCTGGAAGAGCCACCTGCGGGCCCAGCCGCACTGGATGAGAGGTGAAGAGCTGCGGCTGACCATCGAGCAGCTGTCGAGCTACTCGCTACGCCCAGTCGACGAGCTACGGCAGTGGAGGGTTGATAGAAAGCGACCATGTCGACCAATAGAGGGGCTTACCGTTTACGAAGGGTACATCTGCTGCACTGATGCCGAGTGCAACTACTGCATACGCCGCATCCAAAAGATGCACAACCATGTGCCAGCGCATAGCAAGAGGGCCTCACAGTACACCGACGATAGACCACTCTGGAGATCGTGCCGTCTACAAACATATTTCACCGCAAAGGGGCTTATCGACTACTTCGTCATCGATGATCCTTCAATATCACCAAGGACAGGAGCAGCAGGAGCAGCAGGAGCAGCAGGGGCAGTATTAGGACCACTAACACTGGGGGGTTTACTACCTATATCTCCGTCGTCGCAGGAAGAAGGGAAGCTGTTTAAGGACCTAAAGGCAGACGTCATCCAAGCTTCGCACGATGTCGAAGAGAAGGCCAGTATAGTTGAAGGAATCGATAAGTCGCAAGCAGATCGGGTGCCCTGGCTCATCCATACCGGATTTCCCACACATCTACGGGGACTTCGTGACACCAAGATCATATCATCATATGCCTTGCCGAGAAGCATAGACCCACTGGACGACGGTATCTGTAGTGAGGACGACGAGGACGACGACGACCACAACGATGACGACGAGAATAAGGGAGATGGCACCGGTCGAACCGCTACAGACCTCAGGCGCATCCTCGCCGCAGCAGAAGGCATGCTCCGGGATGCATATAGGTTATGCAGTGACAAATCGCCCGAGCAAAAGATAGCACAGCAGCGGGCAAAAAGACTAAGTAATTTCCGTGGTAAAGATAACAAGCTGAGCAGCATCAAGGCCGATAAATTCCGCAGCTTCAAGAATGAGTCGAGCTTAACCTCCTACTTTCGGATACAAAAGCAGCTCCTCGCATACTACTACCGCACGGTGTTCCGTGCCGATGGATATTTCACCCGAGAGTGTGACGATTAGATAGTACCGAGAGACACCGTCAAGGCGACCTCTATGCAGCAGCAGGCTATGAAGAACATTATCAGTATATTACAGAGGCAGGATAAGATAGCAAGAGGGAAGGATGGCAAGAATAGCAACGACGACGACGACGACGACGACGACGACGACAACGACGATAATCGTAATCGCGCTGACAATTATTGCAACGAGGGCAATGGCGTTGTTAATGGCGACTGTGAGCTTAAGCATGCCATCTGCAAGTTTTGCATCTCCCTTATCTGCCAGACCGTCGGAAGCAGGCCATTCTGGTCTGCGATATTAAGCTTCTGCGCTATAAAGAGCCGGAAGAAGAGCTGGACGCGTCAGTCGGACAAGGAGCAGCGTAGGCTATGTACCTGGCATAAGCCAGGTAACTATAACAGCAACCTATCGGCGCTCACCTGGACTGCTCAACTTATCCTATTTGACTTTGTATGCTTTCAGAAGCAGGATGACGAAGATAGAATTCCCGACCTACTTAACTAGATATATAAGAAATACTTCTAGCAAATAACAAAGATACCCTATAGTTATATATTACAGTAGCAATTATATCTCTTTGTGGCATCTAGCACTGAACTTACTATATATCAGGCCTGCTAGTCTCTTAACGGAGAGACAGTTAACTATATAGGAAAGCAGCTGCGCATAGAATAGGTATTATAGCTGGCCCTATCTGAGTTCCGTTAGGCACACTCTCTCCTATATAATAAGCTGCTATTCGGAATGGAGAATATCGCTCTAATTAAGGCGTAGAGGCTAAATAATAACCTAGATCTGGAGGACTACGGTGCTTCATAGATAACAGATAGTAGGAACAGGGAGATACTAGCAGGGACGCACAATGCCCTACTCCGGCAGATTAAAGGTAGAGCATCCTTACGCAGGGTATTTATACGACTAGACCAGAGGGGGTTGAGGAAAAGCGGCAGCGGCGGCGGCAGTTGTGGTAGGACTTGCCTCTGCCCTAAAGCGATAGCCATCTACGAGGCACATGTCCAAGAGTTCTTAAGGAGGATATTAACACTTATCTAAGTCCTCCCTGGTCCTCTGCTACAATCCCCAGAGCTGCTCTCTATTATATACATTAATACAGGCCCTCGTCGCCGATCTATGCTAATATAGGAGAAGTTGGTTATAATATATGTGCAGTATCACAAGAGCCAGGAACAGACCGGGGCCGAAAAAGATAACATCAGGTTCTTACCTCCCGCCGTTAGAGATCTCCTCCTAACCTACCTTGCGTTTTTACCGCCACTGCGCGGAATAAAGTATTTTATTCATTTACTTATCAATCAAACGCTGCACATCAAATGGTGACTTACGGTCATTCTCTAACAACGTTCAGCTTGCTAACCTAACACAGCTTGCGGCCTGGAAACACGACGAGCGGACAGAGCTGATTACTTAGCAGGAGATCTGATTTCTCGAAAATGTCGTGACAATAACGTTGAAAACCTCTTGCAGCTATCCTATCACGACGTCGACTATAAATCTGTAGAGGGCCGTTGTAATGAAGCCCGTTCCCGAATTTGTTTTTATAATGCACCAAGACCTTTGTCTTCATACGGTAGCTTGACATGATTTTCACGCTTGAGCAGTTGGTTAGGATTGTCCAGTTGCTCCCGAAGAATCAGTAAAGTATCGAGAGTAGACTTAATGCCCGCCGACATGTCTTCAAGGTTCTTGGGCACGTCAAAGATTGTGTCCATCACAATCATCATTTGAATCTTGTGATGGGCTAAAAAGAATCCTCCCCTTGGCTATTAATCCTGAACAAAGTATGATGCAACGAAATGCCCGGTTTGATAATATTTCAACACCCAGGATAACAGAGTCCATAATACTGCGAGCATCGGGGCGCTGGACCAAGGATCTTCTTGGCTGTTCCTCGTGGTGAACTAGGCCTTCTTCTCCCGCTAGAACTGCTGGTGTTGCCGTGATAAGTGCTGTTACCTCTTCCAGGTAACGATACATGTCTTTAGCTAGTTCTGCAACGATCTTTGAGAGATCGGCTCTATCATGGCTAAAAATCGTAATTTGAAGCTTGATACTCAGCTGAATATGGGATAGCACTTCAGTCGCGACGTTCTCGATCCTCTGAAGGTGGTCTTTCTGATGAGAAAGTCGCCTTTGCAGCCGTGCAAGAGTCACTAATTCATCGTCCACTGATGATGTGTTTTCATGAATGTTCAAAGAAGCCAACTGTTTCTCAAGGTCGTCATCGTCTTCATCATCTGCAAACCCAACGTAGTAGCTTTTGCGAGTGGACGAAAACGTTGAAACGGCCCCCTGGCCCTGGTACGAGCCTTGCTGGCTTCCAAGCTCTATTAATCGACTGAGTATGTCTTGCCGCCTGGAGGGCTCATAATATTTGTAATCCTTCCATAGAAGACAGAGTTTTGTGATATCTTGGGCCCCTTTATTGTAGTTTGAGGCAAGTAATTGTCTCAACAGTGCGTTTACCTGCTGGCGTTGATGTTCAGCAAATCTGCCTTCGGAGACTGGATACCGGTAGGTCGTTCGCTCTCTCTCAACTCCCATCATCTTCCATAAATTGCCTAAGATGACGTGTGTCCTCCTTAGATCAACGAGGGTTCTAGAACCATTGCGTCGGGATTCCCTAAGAAGTTAGGCTCTATTTTTGAAGCTAGAAATTTAGGGATTTACAAGTATTCTGTGGAGCTATTTTGACAGACTGTCTCCATCCACTCAGGGACTACGGCTGAACCTGCCAATTGAGCAAATGCTAGAACGAAATGACAGATGAGCAGCATTCGGCAACAGGCCTTTCGCGACTCATCGTAACAGACAGCCGCAGCTGGATGGAATGATCGCATTGCAATTATAGAAAACCCCCCTATGTCCACTTGATGGCAAAATGGCCATGTGCCAACTCCGTGCGACTTGAATCGAGCCACAAATGGCTGTTCGCAAGGTTGATTCAAACAAATAGAACAACTTTAGGCTTTTTAAGTTTTAAGATTTCCTCGATCAGCTGATGGCACCGCTCTGAGGGAATGGGTGTTGAATCCCGGGGTTTGAAAGAGAATGCGTCAAGGACAGTGGCAGTATGAATACTCCGAGCTCCCTTGGAGCTGAATCTGATAAGTTCATCAACGCTCTTCAGCGTCTTGCATCGCTTCACAAACTCGCCAAAGGTTCCGTGGTAAGTTTGAGATTCATGCGGTCTCTCCAGAAGTATGACCACGTCGGATGGGCCAGATGCGAGACTGCATGCCTGGTCGATTTCGTCTCTCCGTCGTCCAAATTCGTCGCCGAACTTCCTGATGAGATTCACGGCTTTGATGTCCTGCACATTTAACAAGCAAACCGGTGGCTCAAAGATGAGTTTCTGGACGCAGCGGGGAACGGGTATGTCAAGGCACAGCATTATGCTATCAAGACCATAAAGTCGCTTATGACGCTATGATTTGAGATGCAAGCTATAAGATTGATAGTCCGAGTAAACTCTCGGTACTGCCTTTTTCAGATTACAATCGAAGATCAGCGAACGAACAAAGTTCATCTATCTGATGAGCTATCACTTAAGCCTCAAGCCAGCAAATTCCAAGACTTTATTGTTGTGCAGATGATGTTGGTCTGAAGAGCCTGATTCAAGACTTAGGCGCCCAGGCATGCATGCAGCATGTCTCACCTAAGACCTCCTGGATGATGCCTCATGTGGTTTAAAAACTGCATTTCGTAACAGTCGCGCATAACCAGTACGCCATGGGACAAAATATCAGGGTGCAATCGCTATTATAGTAATTATAGTGGTGTTTAAAGTTACTTATACGAGTCTGCAGCGGACCAAGCTGTAAGAAAACTCTTTGCATTGCTGACTGGTCTGGACAATTTCCGGAGCACTTAAGGGGAAAAGAAAACAACCGTGTTACATTGCCATTTTCGAGTTCGTTGCAAACCCTGTCGAAGGCTTGAAAGCGGCCAGCTTGACCGGCTGCAGCCGCAAAGCCCTTTCGCTGGGGTAAACAAGCCAGGCTTCGACACATGTTAGTCCGGGCACAGGGTTAATGGTGGGCAAGTGACCACGTCACTGATGCACAAGGCCATTGGGTGTGCAGCTTGAGAAAAAGGTGGTCGCATTATGACTCGTCGAAATACAATTCTTCGTTGCGCGGCCGCACGGGGCATGGATGAAAATGGAATCGGCTGCATAGCTTCAACCTCCATGGATGATAAAGAGGCCGCGGCTACCCGGACCACTGCAGTCATCCTTAAATTATGCTGTGTGACCCTCGAAAGATACCAAATCCGTTTTTGATTGGGCGTCGAACAAGGCGGGGTAGTGAGACACGTAGGACTAAGGGAGGTAACAAGTTCGATTACAAGGCATGTGCCACTCAGCACATGTCAATTATGACAGGATCGAGCGCCAAGAGTCCGAACGAGCAGCCAGCCCATGCTGTTCCTTAACTCAATGTTCAATTCTTTGCGCCTAGAGCGGCCCACCCCGGCAAAGATCGTCTAGTGGCTGGTTGGAAGAACCCTGAAGTATCATATTCGAGGTGGCGAAGCGATACGTATGGAATTTCAGGCTTGTGAGGGCGATTTGAACTAGTCCCGTCGCAGGCTTGGCCAGGAATCAGTGATACGAATAGACAGACTGAGTGGTGAAAGTAAGAACAGCGTGGCCGCGATTACTATTATGTGCCGTAAAGAGTAGACGATTATACCCTTCCTTAGTCCTGGAGTATTGCACATCGAGGCTACGGCGATTTCGTTGCACAATACTCCACGGATCGGTGTACCAATCAATATGAGCTGACTTGGTGAGTCGAAGATCGGTAGATGCGTTGTTAGCTTGAAGATTTGAAGTTGATTGGATAGACGCGAAGATTGGGTTGGCCTGCAGAGCCTGATTTAAGACTTAGGCGCCCAGGCATTCATGCAGGATGACTCAAACCCCGCATTAAGAAGTCTGGCAATAAAGGTCATTACCCATTACATTCATCATCTTTCTTAGGTTCAGCAGGTAAACTATTTATCGCTACGTTCGCCTAAAGAACACCCTACTCTACCCGTTCCGCATTATGGCTACATCAATCGAGGCGTCTGATTTCGTTGATTGGGGATTTGGACAAGCGAAAAAGAACAAGAAGTCGAAGAAAAAGCTAAAAGCCAGCATGCCACCTTTAGCTTCACCACCACCCGTAAGGGAGATCATTTGGGACACTGAAAAGCCTGCAGAAAAGGTTTCGTATGATGATGAAGACAGGTTCTGTGAGCCTGAGGCTGCGACAGAATATGATCTATCAGCAAGAGACACGGAACCTTCTCAGTCTTGCGACATACCAGCTCCTGGTGCTAAAGAAGAACCCATCAGCGGGAAGCCTGATGAATGCGAAGCGGCTGTAGAAGCCATACCAGGGACATCAGATTGGGATTTTGTGGCTGCAGCAGAGCCATCAGTAGATGACGCGCCGACGGAAGGCAGATTCTGGCCAGAAGAGGATAGTGCAGCTGCAGAAACAGAGCCGACGAGAGAATATGAAGAACCGGCAGAAGAGGCTAGACCTGCGGATGGTATGTTGCTTAGCTGCGTATTCGACGAGATTAATTACAGTATATTCACTGACTAGACGCAACAGAGGAAGAAAACGGAGAGCCGAAGCCTGATGATGGCTATATGCAAGAGGGGCAAAAAATAGCAAGCCTACCATTCAGCAGCCCGTATAGGTTAATGGCATATCTACAGCAGATCCTCGAGGAGGCATGTTTTGCTTGTGGACGGAAAACTTGGCCGGAATTACTACGCAAGCATAACTGGGACTGTGTAGAAGCCGTATCGCTTACTATGTGGGTGAAAGAATTGGAGCATTTACAGCATACTTTCGATATGCAACCAAGCAGAGGTCTTCTGCAATCAATAGCTGAAGTCCAAACCATAGCCATCGAACGTAGGCCTATCAACTGGCCAAGGATGAAGAAGTTCTTTGACGATGCTGTCGAGCTTACCGAGATGTTGAATGTCAAAGAGTATGGGGAAATCATTACAGATATTCGACTTAATATTGGAAAAACAATCGAGGGCCTGAGCCGGAACGAAGAGGAGGCACAAAGTCAAGCGGAGAAGAATATGCAGTGCATTATCGAGGAACGAAGAAAGCTAGATGAGCGGGAGGCAGAGGTTCAAAAGGGCAAGGAAAAAAGTACAAAAGAGTTCCGGAGATCGGCTGAACGGGAGGTTAAGAGAGTGTTAGAGGAGGCAAAGAAAACATTAGAGACGACGGCATTTTTCTCAAGCTTAGAGACTAAGGAAAGCTAGGTATTTATCATAAACTGATTGAGTGCACCAAGATTGATATGTTACTAGCATTGTTTATAGCATATTATTTGTAGTTTTGATTGTAACGCATAAAAGATGCATCATACCAACCTCCACCGTAAGAAAATTGTTTGCTTGGTCTGCATTATGTGTAGATAATTCGCAAATATCATCCTTTAACCTTGAACTCCAATCTCTAATTTTATCTGTCACAGACGGACCTATTACAGGATGATGTAACACTTGAATCAGAGTCGACACAAGCCTCACGATGCGTGGCCGCTCTCCTGCAGGCAACTACAGGCCGTCATTTCAGCCATGCGGAAGCCTCGAGTCGTCGAAATATTAGACTGGTGTTTAAATAAAATTGAGCGGGCCAATTCACCCGAGGCGGAATGGTGGCCATTCTTATCGATTGCTTACCGACAACAACTTCACAGCGAGATATAATGTCATCACGGGAAGTGAGAACTGATCCTATGTGGAAATACAACAAAAAGTGCCGAACTTGCTCCGTGCACGTCGTCCTCGCAAACAAGTTCATCTTTGATCAAATAGACTCTCTTTTATCCGGAAGAGTCAGGCCTCAAGTTTTGTATTTGGAAAGCATCACATGGTCGATCTGCGTTATCACGAAAACCTCGAGCGTTTGACATTAGGAGATATGAAGGTGACTACAGCTATGGCAACTTGCTACCCTATAGCTTTCCAAATTTCCACTCTTGGCCTGATATTAAACCTTTAAAAAGTCGCTTATTATGCTTTTCTTACTTAATAGTCACTTAAATAAAAGAATCAAACTCAGAGCCTCAACGAGATAATTAGTTTTTGTTTTTTATTCTAAACTGATTTATACCGCTCGTGTCAGTTGGATAGTTAGATGTCCACAACTTATTGCTTCCTTTGTACAGTAGCATGTCATAGCCCGGAGAACCCCAAGCTTTGTGATTCTCGATCTTTAGGCACCCAAACTAAGGCTAAACAGGAACCTCTATGGTAAATTGCGCTGCTTTGATCATTTAGGGATCACCTTATCGGTCCACCATAGCCCAACCTCGGACGGAAGAGCCCGCTGATGGCCCTTGAGAATAAAGCCATGAGAGACTCTCCAATTGGTGCGATTAGGGAATCAAGACTATCAATTCTCATAATGAGGCCTTCTGCTGCAGGTGGCTATTGGCTTAGGTACGAAGAGATCAACTAGCATCAACTTAAAATTGCATATCAGCCTCACCGGACGAACGGAAGCGTAACCGTTTGCGAGAAAATAACGTGTAAGGAGAAACAACAGATGAGGTGCGAGAAGGGGCACGCGGCATATCAGAAGAAAGAATCCCTGTTATTGATGTAAAATATGACGAACATTAGTCCGTTTCATCGCAATATCTTACGTGGCGTAGATGTGTTCTCCATGTTGTCTCTTTTCTCTTCTCTTGAGAGCACTGCAGTCACATTATGATTCGTTGAAATATAATTGTTGGCTGCATGGTCGCGCCAGGCATGGATGAAAAGGGAAGCGGCTGCATATTTTCAACCCCCGCGGATAACAAAGCAACAGGCAGCGACTACCAGAACCTCTGCACTCATCCCTGAATTGTGTTGTGTGACCCTTGGAAGCTATCAACCCCGTCTTTGATTGAGCGCCGGGCAGGGCGGGGTAATAAGACATGTAGGACTAAGGGAGGCAGCAAGCTCGATTACAAATCGTGTGCCACTTGGCACCTGTCAACTATGACCTGACCAGATACCAAGATTCAAGAGCGGGGAGCTGAAAGGTCGAAATGAACAGCTCCCGTGCCACCTCTCAATGTTACATTCCTCTAATCTATATCGGTCCGCCCCGGTGTATAGCCAGTGGAAAGGCTATGCTGGCTCCATCTCGTAATAAGGGAAAATCTTGTTTGTTGTTGCTATAGTCGCTATAAACCGAGTGACGGGCCAATTCATCTTGTGCCAGTAAATCGAACTAATTGCCGATCACGGTTCAAACAATGTAGGAACCCAGCCGTATCGCCATATTGAAGCCGACATGGCGATAAGCTAAATTTTTGATTTGCGGGGAGCCGATTTGAGTTAGTCCCTGCAAGGCATGGCCTGGAGCCAGTGACGTGAACTGACAACTGAGCGGTGGGGCTAGAAAAATAAGAACAGCGTGTCCGCAATTACTTTCATAAATCCGAGCTGATAGTTTATCGATTAGGTAATGCAACAGCTGCTATAGCTCCGAAGATCTATATTCAATCTCAAGGTTCCTAACTAATATGAATTCTAGGCCGTGCTGCAGGGCTTCGAGCTATTGGCGATGACGATCAATCAATTCTTTTGGCGACTGTGGTTAGTGGGCAGATATAAAGATGTATGGGGGGAATTACGTGGATTGTTGTTGGCTGATCGGCAGAAGGATTCTCGAAACTTCCGTCTCTCATCACGTGCTAAGGTGATACATCTCCGTTGTTTGATTTGCAAAGCTACCTGCAGTTTCAACATATACCCAGAGGCGGTCAACGACAATGAGCGCGAAGCTTGCGGAAGACTTCGCGGCGTTCCAAATTGCAGAAGAGAGGCGATCGGCCCTATTGCAGGTAATTTTGACGTATTCTCCTCCAACAATCATTCGGCACGATACTTAAGCGACATAGGATCTGAGTAGTCAACTTAAAGATTTGATTGGCAAGTATAATGACGCCGTCCGGGATCTTGAAGGTGAAAAGGTTGCGAGGCGTTTTTCCCAACAGGACGCAGATGAGTCGCGGTCCAAATACGAAGAGTTGCAGCAATCCATGGTACGATTTAATCGTTAGCACGTTTCACTAGGCCTAACCAGTTCTAGGAGCGCAGCTCATTTGTTCTAGTCTTAATCGACGCTGACGCCGATCCGTATATTGTATGGAATATGAATCTTTGATATAACTGTTTGTTAACTGGTTCCAGTTTAAAGACGAGTACTACGCCGCCGGCGACGGCGGTAGAAAGGCGTCCCTTGATTTACGAGATGGAGTTCGCAGCTTTCTTCAAGCAAACAGGCCAGAACATGCCAATTACCCCATACTTATCAAGGCATATGCCAATGAGCTTGGTTTGTCTCAGTTTCTCGTTGCATCCGGCATGATTAAGGCGCCCCGTGATCTTGTGGAATTCACAAAAGACTTCACGCAGGCATTCGAGAATACCGACTTTGTGTTAGTCGGGAGTGGTAAGGATCGGGCAGATAAGAAGATTCAAGGTAAGCGTCACAACTCGTGTCACTTCTTTGCCACTAGCTTGGCTCACACAGAAGCAGGTTCTTTCAAGCAATTCGTCGGAAATCCTACTTGTCGCCATATCATCTTCGGGGCTTGTCATGATAATTCTTATGTGCGACTGTTGGAGGATTACGTCCATGACGATTCTGTTGTTGATCGAGTTACTCTTCTTCACGGTTTTAGCGTTGGGCGAGAATTCCGTGATCTGCGATTTAAATGTTTCAAGATGGAAAGTCCGTTCAAAGTCGCGCCGGCGCAGAACGTGGCACCATCGCCACAGCTATTGGCATCCGTTTCGACTCCTTCGACCTGGGCGTCTACGGTAGGCTCAAAAGCGGATGCAAGCTCTCGGAAATTTAGAGCAGCCAATACAGTACGGATGAACCCTGCCGGACTTAGAATCGATGATCACCTCCGAAAACCCAATCAACAAGCCTTAGACAGCTGGAATCATAAGGTTGGCAAGGTCGGCATGCGATATTGTCGCTTATACCACCTATCTGGGTTGTGCTCAAACTCTTCCTGTAGGTATTCCCATGGACCACTATCAGAGGAGGAAAAGTTGGTTTTTCGACGGGAGGTCCGGATGGAAGTGTGTCATGCTGGCCTACAGTGTCGTGATGTCGCTTGCTTATACGGCCACAACTGTTCATGCAGCAAGACTACATGCAAGTTTTCTCCAGAAATGCACAAAGTTGATGTTTCTCAAGCTAGAGCTTGAGGATATTTTTGTCAGGGGCGGAGGGTAGGGCATCGGGCTTAATCGAACCTGTTGGTAAGAAGTAAGCCTTGTTATCTCGCTCCCCATTATTTAGACCAGAGTTCTTAAGAGACTGTTTAGCAAAGGAATGAGCATAGTAAGGGTAGTTCTGTGTTTTATTTGTTTTTTATCTTAATACTCTCATTATCTGCTCTGCTTGCTTTTGCCACTCATAATACGTTTTTGGAACATATGCCAGGATCTACTGGTAAACCCTCGAGGAAGGTGGCTCGCCGCTGACGTCGGGAGCGTTCAAGTACCCAATTTGAGAAAGAGAAGCAGTTTATAATTCTATACCCCGTGTTGTAGGCGCTAAACAAAGCCATCGGGTCAGCCAAAATTGCCTTTTTGAATTTCGCGGTCACTGCGCTAACCTAATCAGGATTTAACGGTCAATAATTTAGGGGCGTAAGGTAATCCGATAGCGGAAAAAATTATACCACATATGGAAACTGGGACGGGCTGGATGCATGGGAGCACCGGATTACCACCTTGGTGATGCCATGGCAATTGTCTACTCTGGTCGCGACTGTCAAACAAAGGACTGGCCTGACCATAAATCTCATTGCCGCATTATGGAGCGACGAAAGAAACTATTGCGTGCAGCCAACATACTTCAAGGAGCTTTGTTGACGTATCAGGATATTTTGTACGACATTGATCTCACGAAAATCGAAGAAAAAGACGGGATTCTCTATCTGTATCAAAATCAGAGATCCATTACCGCTCATGTTAAGCGGGGACCCTTCCCGAACCATCTGACCACCAATGTCCAGCATAAAGAAGCAGCTCTCACGATTAATCAATGCACAGCAGCCATGACCTTGGATAATCAATGTCAGACTTAGGGTTTCGGGTTTTAGCCGTTATGTGCTATGGGTTCAAGCAAGCTTCACCCAACGCAACAACATCACAGCATCGATTTCACGCATTGGAATATGGAATAAGGCGCATAAAAGAATATTGAAGATCCTGTTTTATTACAAAAGTATTTATTGGTGCCTTGATGGTCTCAAAATCGATCGTGAAACTTGAGAAATGGTAACTACAGGGTAATCATCAGCCAATCTGTTCCTCCCCCCTGCCTAGTCACAGCCAATCAAATTCTGTTAAAAAAGGACGGTATCCCTGCAACTCTTTTGAGAGCCAATAGAATACCGAATAACAATTTTGAACCCTGCTTGAACCCACTGGGGTTATCTTATGCAAAACCTTCACAAGTTGAGCATGTATAAATGACATAAGACTATGCCAGATTGTTACAGTTTATCTGCGTGGGGCATCACCCCACACTCATTAAAATCCAGTAGGCAAATTCGACTTGGGGTTCAAAGCCACCAGCACATTTTTCGGCTAAATCAAATTACGATCCCCTTTCAAAGGCTTGAATTAGCATTCCGAGCCAACTTTGATTCACTTTTGATTAATATTGTAGTCGTGGCATGTCATCCAATA
>JAHARR010000264.1:0-16970 GCA_019191175.1 Fusarium veterinarium
GCCTGCAGAAAATCCCGCTCCTAGCACTGCACTAACAGTGCGTGCCAAGAAAGAATTTTTACAGGAGAGAGTTGATTGATTTGGTAGATTTAGTGCAAAAGTGGCGTATAGGGTATGTGTAAGAAATCAGTAATTTGTTTTGCATGCAGCCTACACGGCGTCTTGTCACGTCAAACTACTGGGTCAAGGGAGCAATTAAACCCCTTCACTGCTTTGATGGATTGAGCAACGTATTTGTGCCGTGCTATTTTAGTCGCAGGTATGATCTCTAAGATTGTTCTTGAATGATTGTTATTCCTTTACAACTAGTAATATTTGTCAAAGTCGCTGTTTCATGTTTCTCACCACCACCTGAAGAGTCATCAGGCCATGTCAGCCTGTCCACGGTCTTGTTAGCTTCGGCCGAGATGTAACTCCGAATGTAACCACAATCGCAATCGTCATGCCGCCAGACCTCAGTTTTGAGTCGGACGGCCTCAGATCTGAGCTGATTTTAGGATAAGGAAAGTTGTTGTTGCCCATCTCTTAGTTCTTCCATCTCAGAGTCCAGTGCATTGGCAAGATCTCGTTTGCGGTCACGACATTTGGCAGCAGCTCGACGATGTCATTCCAGCTTTATTCTTTCATCTACTCTCTTCCCCTTGTCCAAACTGGTCCTTCCTCTTCTCCCTCTCCTTTGCTGATCTTTAGTGACTGGAAGTAACTGACCTCTCTCGGCATTCTTTCTACGCCTCCTCCCCCTTGACGAGTTCGCCTTCGGCCGAAGGACTTCTGTATGCAAAGGGTCCAAAGCACCAGAGCTCACTGGCTCATCTGGATGGCCTTGATTGGGCACGGGAAGGTTTTCTTGAGTTTGTGCGGTGGGCTCGGTCGTATCAACAACTCGTTGAGAAGTACTCGGCCCGAGAGCAAGTGGACAGGATCAGAAGGTTGTAAGTTGTCGGAACCCGATAGCGTAGCCAGTCCAAATGCTTCTGAGAATGGAGACGCTTCAGTGAAGGCGGAAGATGGTTCACTCTCCCACACAAGAAACAATGGACTCGTGGAAACCCCTGCGTGTTCTGGACTTTGTGTAGTCACAACTTAAACCCGTCCCCAAATCCGCTGCCAAGGAGCTAGTCCAAACCTGTCCTCGCGCCGATATATGAAGCCAATGCGGCAAATGCCATGATATCATATGAAGTCTGGACTCCAAAGCGACTGCAAATTCTAAATGACAGTGAACAATCTCCTGATCCCGTAGATATCGGCAGTAAATGATTTGATTCAATTATGCTATGATAAACGTAAGGAATCTGTCTGATTCAATATGTGCCGCTTGTCTCCAGGGACTTCCTCATGTTACGCTGCCCTCAGGACATTGCTTATGGAGAGCAGTTGGCTAAGTCGCACGCTAGTATTTAGATGGACAAGGGCCCCTCTGAGAAGCATCCTTCCCCAATCTCAGGTCTGCGCGGGATATAATCAGCATTATTCATATGCCCATCGCATAATGGTTTTCTAAGTCGAAACATCTCATCTGCATTAAGTATCAAGCTTTGAGAAGCCTGTTTATCACATCTTCAGGCACTAGGCCGCTCAGGAAACTCCATTCCACGTACCCACTAATGTCTCAATACGCTATTTCCTGGGTGCCAGTCTCTGTTATCGAGGATAGGGAGATGACGTACCAAGGCGAGCCGCTCAATGTTCGGTACGAAAGAGCCCGTTTTGAAGCAATACATGGGATACAAGGGGACAAAGGCCAATGCCAAGAGTAGCAAAGCTCATAAGGTAAAGGTTTGCACCAACAAGTAACCACCAACCACGTATGCTAACTAAGTATTATTAATAAAGTGCAGGAGCAGTAATGTACAAGCCAACTACATATACCTAATCTGCCTTACCTTATAGAGATACCTAGGTAGGAAAGACTACTTAAAGATGTTAAGGTAGTTTAAAAGTATTTTTATTTTTAAGTATTAAATATAATTTGAAAGCTAGTATTTTATAAGATTAGGAGTACATAAAAAAGGTAATATTTTAAAGATAATTCTTAATATCATAAAAGAAATAATATATTATATTAGAAACTATCATAATCTTTAGTTTATTCTCCTAGAAATAGATGTAACTTGTTACTTGTAAAGTAAAACGCAGAGACCAAAAGCCTAGATCACGAGATAAACTTATTATATGCCTCGAACCCGGCGTTATCTGGTTATCTGGTTCCCCCATTCTGTCTATGGCTCAGACCTATGCTTACGTTAAGGGAACAATAGGGATCTTTCTGTATATCATCCCAAGCCTGGGATGTCGTGCCATTTAAAGGAACTATGGTATTCCAAGTCTAGGAGATAGATATCTGTTATCCAGGAATGTACTATGAAAACCTTGGCCTCCGTCTTGCGTCGCGGGCTGTAAGACGCCTGGCGTTCTTTATTACACAATCCATTCTTTCCCCTTATATCGTTATTCTCTTGGACTTACAAGAATATGCAATACCTACAATCGCTATATCAGGAAAGCTAAATCCCTTATGTGCACCATTTAAAGCACGACAAGATACACAAGATCGGAAGTCAGACAGTAGCTCAGCCTTGCTCTTGTGTCTAGAACATATAGCTATGCAGATTATGATAAGTGGACTAAACGATGATTGTGGTGGGTGAGTGGCTGCTTATCTGCATCCAGGGTTTGATAACGAACACGCAATGGGATCTTACATTCTGACATGCTATTACATACAAGCTAGCCTATGAAGGATAAACTTTAAGCAAGTCTGCATACAAATCCTCCATGGATATTTAGTTCTCAGAAAGAGCTTTCGATACATCTTTCTTACATCCCCTACTCTTCATAGCTTTTCGTCACATTAGTAGCCAAGAGTCGCCACCACGGCAGAATGTCATCACGGGCAAGTCCAATTGATTTATCACTCCCCCCTGCCACGTCGAGTCCTGCGATTACGCCTGCGACCGAACATTCACACCGTCAGTCATGTGACAGATGCCATAGTCAAAAGCTAAGGTGCACTCCTCGTGGGGGAAGCAAAACAGGAGCTTGCAGTCGTTGCTTTCGACATGGTACTCAGTGCGTGTACAGTCTCAGTCGGCCCAAGGGCCGCCCAAGTTTGCACCACTACAAGGGTGAGACAGTGCTTGCGCCTTCAAGACTACGCAAGGAAACGGTTGTGCTACCGCTTACGCCCGAGGAGGACGGCAATACGAGTATCCAGGAATCTATATTGACATACAGTTGTCAGCTATCAGCCCCGCGTCATGCTTCTGGAACCATGGATCCATGCCAACTTGGGTCGGACCCTATCCTGGCTTCGGGGCCGTATTTTGAACTGATGCCCGAAACATTGCCGGATCATGCGCTGCAACTAGGTGTCTGCTCGTGGGACGCTATGCATGCACAATATCAGCCCATCGATTTGTCAAACTTGGCGTCCAGCACCCCAATGGACATGCAGCTGAGCCTTCACGACTCTCTGTTAGATTTATGCATGCTCGGGGCCGAACGAGACCCTCATTTGTGCATGACGCAGCAATTGGCAAGCCAACCACCTTACATTCCCGACACCGCCATGTTAAGTCTTGTGCAGCTCGTCCCCAGGCTTCATGCTCTATCTAACAAGAGCCATGAGCTCTTTGAGAACTGGGAGTTATCTCAAAAACTGAGGCATATTGACGGCCCTGTGCCCGCGATATTTCTCAATAACGCTGTCTTCAACGTCATTGCACGATGGCTTTTGAACCCTTTGGGGGACACCGACGATGAGTGGACAAATGAGTCGGCCAATGAGGGGCTTCTCGTTGAGCTGCTATCATCCTCATCTAAACTCACAAAAGCGACCCTGGCCCTTGGAGAGGAACTCGGAACCCGAGCCAACAAGGCTGTATGCGACAACAGTGTAGCGCAACATCTAGTGGTTGCATGTCATATGCTGTTGCTTAGCAGCTTCGGAGCCGTATTGGGCGCCTTGCAGGATGGCGCCGACGCCGAGCGTCACGCCGTCCCAGAAACCACAGCGTCAGGACTCGAAGATTCCCGGTTGGCAATGGTGGTACAGTTCTGTTCTTACTTATTGATGCGACAATGCCGCGTGGTCGACGCTTATCTGCAAGCGAATTCGGGACCGAAGTCAAGTGCAGAATATCGGAATGAAGGAACTGAGGACCAGAAGTTGATACAGGAGTTGAAGGCGCAGGTTAATAGCCAGGTTGCATCGTTTCAGAGGCTTTGGCGCGGTGATACGTAGGCTAGTTGCGTGTTATTCACAGATGGAGCATCCGTTAGAGAACTTGTTATCCTGATCTCGAATCGCTGTCACTTTTGGTGCCGAAGACTTCATTTACGCCCTTTAAATTAACTCGGTGGCAACCAAGGCAGAAGGACGAGTTCAGGTATGCATGCAATTCCTAAGCCGCAGCCTTTGATGGTGGCACAGAAAGTTCAGACAGCAGTGGCCTTTACATATAGAATCTCGCTATCGTAATCACTAACAAGGTAACGGAGTTCATATCTGCTTAATGAAGTCTAGCAACAAACTAATTCCTAACACTTGCTAATGTTTTTCAGAATAATACAATACTTTTCTATATGAAATTTCGAGAATGAGAAGGTGTGAGTATTCCAGTTCCTACAATCTCAGATAAATATTAGTTACAGATGCAGTACACACATAACATTAAAGACTCACACTCAGTCATACCCTAGACCTGTCTTTCCATAAGTTGGATGACCTCTTCCCTTACTCTCCATAACAGCAAGTCCTTCGCCCCTCTTCGGTTCAACCAAGCTCATACCCAACAGCCTCTCATAGAACGGCACAGACCTCTCCCAATCTCCCGTGAGCAGCATCGCTCGTCGCAGATCCGGCATCTCGTCCAGTGTTTCTTGGATACAACGAACAAGCCAGCTCCCCAAACCCTTGCCCTGGTATGTCGGATCAACCCATACATCTGTAAGGTACGCAAAAGTAACAAAGTCTGTCACCAACCGAGCGAGGCCGATCAGTTTGCCTGGCGATTCTGGGCTAGGTGATTGAGCCGAGTCGTAGATGCCGAAGGACAGGGAGTTGTGAAGTGCCTCTTTGAAGGCCTCGGGTGATAGTGCGCTAGCCCAGTAGAACTCGCTCGAGTTGAAGATGTCGGAGAGTTGAGATATGGGAAATAGGTTGGGGTCTGTTGAGATGACGAATTGATCTTTTTGCCAAGATTGCGACTGGAACTTTGTTCTAAGAGACGTCATGATGGGCTCGACCTGTGCTGAGCTTGACGCAGATGAAAAGGTAGATAGTCAAAGAGAACAAAAGTATTGAAACAGGATTTATGCTTATAAATACTTTGTCTGAGCGTAGTGACTCATTGGCTTGCGATGCGCCCTTCAATCTACGAGGCGCGCGAAGTGGGTGATGAGGAGCTAGTCTCAACGTCTCACCAATGATAAGCCGTCCTTCCTATCGTGAATTCGCAGTCACCGATCTCAGCAAAAATAGTTATATGTAATTGAAAATGACTCAGAGTATATTACAGGAAACAGTGCTGGATTGCAATCTTTATCTTAAGACATTTTATTATTAAGAAGCTTCGGCTGCCGTGATCCGTCCCTCTTCGAGGAACATGCGATCTATTTCAGGGTCGGAACGATGCTCCGAGCCCGGAGCCATGCCGAATTTCCTCACAATGCACAAAACCAGCCTGGTTCGAGGGCCACTATATTCCTCGGATCCCAACCGAGTCAAAACTTTGAAACAAAGCCTGCGTCTCGGCCATAAACCCCGATAAAGTCTGGTTATCAGGCTCTGTCTTGGTAACAGACCCTTGCCAGCCTTGCTTGTAGACTCGTGTTTCCAGAAACTCAAGTTCCATACCGCCTGAAGCGCGAGACTGCAATACTTGCAATAATTCTCTAACCCTGTTGTCGTCCTGGATAAAATTCCTCAGAGCATCAGCATTTAGATAGCGGTATGCCGCGCAGTATGATCTGCGGTCTGAGCTCCATCCTCCAATTGAGTAGCTGGCGACGACAGCACCTGGGCTTAGCATGATGGTGCGATCTAGTTCCTGGAGTACGGCGTCCAATTGCTGAAATTCGCTGGAAGTGAGCGCATTGGCGAATCGGAAATTCAAGAGAGCTGTGACTGTGTCGTAGGTGCTGGATAAAGCCGTTTGTCTAGCGACATCGCTAGAGGTGAAGGTGTATGTGTCTCTAGTGGCTGGCGCTACAGTGATGGATTTCCAGGCGCTGGCGAGCTCTGTTGCTTGTTGGCTAGCCTCGAATTGATCCCGACCAGCTAAACTCTTCCAATCTTCGAGACATTCTCGTTAGCACGGTTCTTATCTGAGCCGCTTCACTGTACCTACCAATAAACAGCTTAGCCTTGTTCGGGGCGTCATGCACAATCCCCCACCAGACGATGCCCGTTTCTGGATGGTCGAGATACGTCTTTAGCGTCGCCGCCCATATCTTGCCGACCTCGGTATTCTCATCCGAGAGTAACGCAGGGTCAGTAGAATTCGAGAATTGCAAGCTGATGATTTCTGTACCCTCGTAGGGAGGAAACTGAGAAGATCTAGAGTTGGCCATGGTGGTTAAAAATGCAATTGAGGTTTTATTTGACGACTGCAAAGATTACACGTGTATGAACTTGGTCTTTATAAAAACACTGGAACCGCTGACGTAACGCGATGGGGTTACCTTGTCATTTTCAGACCGTTTAGCGACCGTGCCCACTGTCAGCCGCTGAATCCGACGCTGAATGTGAAACGAAGCTCATTAAACCCTTGCCAATTGCACTCCTTTTCATGTGGATTCGTTTAACCAGGCAATCGCAATAGAGACTCTAGTAGCGTTTTGACTATTTTCCAACTTGCAAAAAGATATAGAAATTTATAAAGATACTCGTCAAACAGGCTATCAAATTGAACACTTAGTATCGGAATACATACATCTATTAAGCTTAATACGTGTCATTCTTATCCGCTCCCAATTCATAGAAACTCTCAATCAAGCTCAAAACAGCCAACGCAGCACCGTAGGTCATGTCAACACCTTCTTCGTTAGCCTCCTTCTCAGGGCTGGCAGTCAAATCCTTGTCCTTAGTCGTTTAAAACTGTCTTGTAGGCATCTCCACCGGTAGAGGATGGAACGGCAAGCCTGTGGGCATATCGCCGTCCTTCTTCAAAAGCTCGCTGACATTCTTGCCATTATCAGGCCCAGTTCTGAGCAGTTTCAGGACGATATTGTATGCCTCAAACTTCTCGTTGCCGTTCTGTAGACCCTGGAACATGACGTACACCGCTCGGATGACGCTTTCCAGTGCACCTACGATCCATGCATGGTGGGATGAGGCTGCTTCACCGACAAGATACAGTTGGCCTAGTGCATTAGGCTTGATGATTTCTTGCCACATATTAGAGAACTGCCCGGGGCCGAAATACGCGAATGCTCCTGACATGTTTTGGTCTCTGTACCGGTCGTAGCCGTGGTGGTCAATGTATTGCTCTTCAAGAAATGTAACCATTTCCTCAAACGGACGTTCTCTTCGAGTATGAAGCCGCGCAAGGTCGTGGATGATGAGTCGCTTGAGCTCTGCGTCGTCCTGTGCTGTGTCGTTGGAACAGAGGGAGCCAATACGATGGTCATCTTGACCCCAGGTATACGAACACAGAAGCACAGCCGGCTTCTCAGGATACCACTTGTCCTCACCCTCGTTTGATTTGATGTTGTACGACGGATCAACACAGACACGCAGGGGCAGGTCTGTTCGGGATATACCACCTTTAGAAATGTTGAATGGCTCCGTTTGCCACCATGCAGTTTGAAATTCCATGCCGACCTTGGCAGAAGCACCATACCCAAGAGCTCGGATGGTCGGCTTAGTACCCCAGGATAAACCAACATCGGAAAGCTCCATACGCTGGACGGCACCGAGGGTGGTGCTATTTAAGATAGCAAAGTACTTTCTGTCTTTAGTCTCGACCTTCTTGGTATTGGGATCTGTTCTGGTGGTTTTAATCTTCATCGCGGTATACTTGCCCGCTTTGCGCTCTCGACGAAGCTAAACCTGAAAATTGATTGATTAAACCTTTGTGTTATATCAATGCGCTTCCTAGCCTTCATAGTCATTCGATTAGCGATATCTAGGCACCGCCGTCGATGCACCACCAGTACTAAATGTTCTTAGTAGCTGGGCCGTCGTCCATGTCGGGAGTGTGGAAACCCAGCTCTTCCAGGACACATTCTTTAAGGTACTGTTCATACCAGCCTGTACCGCTACCAAGAGTGAGCTATTGCGAAGTGAAGTTTTGATGTAAGACTTACTAGGTCATCGTCTTAAGCCACTCGATAGTGTTGTAACTGTAACCAGGGCCTTCGGGGAAGTCATCTTCAATTAGAAGCTTTGGGTCCTTTTACAATTTCTTTCTTTTGGCGTCTATGAACTGATGTCAGTTTTCATCCGTTCTCGAATCGCCTCACAAAGGGCGAGCCAAGGAATTGTCGAACGCTTATATGATCGGTCCTCATGAGAAGATCCCATAATTGTTGAGATGCTGGCCTTCTCACCCTACGTTTCTAATCTTTAACGGCCGTCTGGAATGCTTTCTTCTCCTCCTCTTCCTCTTCAGCGATAGCCGCCTTAAACTTCTCTTTGGCAACGTCCGTGAAGACCTTCAGGGCTGCGCTGACTAGATCGCTGGGGATGGTCTTCAGGAGCCTACAAAGCAGTGAGAAGGGGTTCCATCGCTGCATGTTTCTCAAGCGTCATACTCTGGTGGAATCTGACCGTTCTCGGGGAGGCCCTTGTTGACCTAACACGGATCATCCGCTTTTTTCTCAGGGTCCCAAAAATTACCTCTGATCGTTATGTCGTTGATGTAGGCAGGGCATTCGTCCAGTTTATCCTTCAAGTAATAAGGGATCGGGCCCGGCTTGCTTTCCTGGGTGATTCCGATATACTGGAACAGCTGGAATGTTCTTGGGAGTGTATCTGCCAAAGACTTCCCAGTTTGCCTCATTAAGCTAGCCGACGTCTTCATCATAGTGTTATTTTGGAAGCGCATAGCACCGACATCGTAGTAGTCGTGCTCTTCATCAGAGAAGTGGTGAATAGATGTCCACGAAGCCTTTCCGCACCAGCAGCTTCAAGGATGTCGTAGCTAATATTGAGACCTTTCCCCTTCAGTTCGTCATGACAATCGAGCCAGTCAAAGAGCAGGGTAGCAAACAAGCCAGACACGCCAGCGCCGACAATGCCTACGCTGATCGTACCTTGCTCCTCAGGGATATAGCCTGGACCAGTGACCTTCTTGGTCTTCTCTCGCCGTGAACCAATGCTATCCTTTTCAACGATTTTGGCAAGAACAGACAACTTCAAGCTTTCGATAACACCTTTGAGATCATAATCCACACTGGCCTGGGCAACTTAACGAGCCCTCGTGTTTGTAGGACTTGGTGAATTAATGGACTTCTGTAAAGTTGCCTTGCCATGACATGATGGAGAGTGGAATGTTTATATATGGTACCTATTACAAACTACCTTTCTACGGGGTCACCAGGATAGCATCGCACGCGACTTTTAGTATCCCGTCGTTGGCTTTGATATTAACCGGTAAGACTCGCAGTCTATCTCGAGATTATTAATAGATGTGTTCATATCTCAGTATACGGTGTAGTGTAGCCGCTTGGATAACACGCGCGCTAAAGGTACGCAATCGAGAGGTTTATCAACATGTCCAATGTACATCACAATCAAATGGACCCATTTTACTAAGCTGGACCTCCAAGCGTTCGGGAATAACGAATGGGAAGTAGATCTGTTTAAAGGGCAGAACCATATATTCTATACCGATCAAATTGCACAATAGCCTCGGAAGCATCTTTTGCCTAAATGACTGGTTGCTAAGTTTTTCTCAGGTGTTTGACTTGGGATATCTCGTAGAAATATGATAAGCTCAACCTATCAATTTACGAGATTATGACTGTTACGTACGCTACAAACTTATCGCAAATACCACCAAATGGATATTCGGCAACTATATCATTTCCTCGCGTTATCGCGCCTTTCTTACTCGTTGATGTGTTGATTGTGGTGGAACAACTTTGCGCTAACGGCTACGACGGCGGATATTGAGACTCAAAGACCTTATCGAATCGGTGACCGGCCCACTCCGATCACTTAGCTATCTTGCCACCGCAAATTGCCCACATATATCTTTCAGCTTGGTATCAAAGTTTCATCCGGTATATCCTGCCAGATTCTCCTCAGTCCTGAAATCCAATACTCTAGCCGGTATTTCATGACTAACCTTGTTATCCAACTCAACATTACACTCCTGTACCCCTGTTAATATTCAACATATCACTTGTATCATTTGCTTATGACAGTCACAAAAATGGACATGCCAGAAAAGACAAACACTCTCGTGGCTGATCCGCCCGTAGAGGTATCCGAGGCAGAGTCCCAGGTCCTAAGCCGTTCAAGCATATGGCTCTACCGACTGAGAAGATGGGGACTAGAAACGCGAGGAATGCAACCAGTGCCCATTGAAGAGCGAACTGATACTCGCTTCACCAACATATTCTTTATGTGGTTCACCATGAACGTCAACGTCCTGCCGTAAGTCTGGGGAATGCACCTGCGAACATACAAATGCTAATCACAGTGTTTATTACAGTATCGTCACAGGTATGCTTGGAACTTTGGGCTTCGGTCTGTCACTAAAAGACTGCTCACTTCTCATCTTGTTCTTCAGTTTGCTATGTTGTGTTTTCCCGGCGTACTGCAGCACATTCGGCTCTCGAACTGGTCTGCGACAGATGCTTATTTCGCGCTTCACTTTTGGGTAAGTAAAGACTTTCACCTAACGGTCATGGCCCATTTCTCACAACGACTGTTCTAGATACTATTTAATAGTAATTATGATTATCCTCAATCTATGTACAAATGCCGGTTTCGGCATCATCTGTTCTGTCACAGGCGGCTCGACTCTTGCTGCTGTTTCAAGTGGTTCCATCAACAGCACTGTAGGAATTGTCGTCATCTCCATTATTGCAATGGTGGTATCTTTTATTGGATACAAGTTCCTCCATCAGTATGAGCGCTACTCGTGGATCTTTAATCTGGTAGCCATTGTTATCGCCACTGGTGTCGGAGGAAAGCACCTAAGCAACCAGGCTGAACAGCCAGCTGCATCAGCATCTACAATTGTCAGCTACGGCGGTGTTATTGCAGGCTTTATTATTCCCTTTTCTGTAAGATATTCTTACATAGATTCACCCTCGCCTGTGTGATAATGAGTATAACTGACTCTTGATGACAGGCGTTGGCTGCTGATTTCTCCGTTTACTGCCATCCTAGAGTCTCTACGCGGCGCATTTTTGCCTACACCTATGCTGGAATATTCTTCCCTGTCGTGTGTCTTATGATTTTAGGAGCTGCCATTGGCGGAGCAACACCCAACGTTGTGTCGTGGAAAGACGGCTACGATCGATTCAGCGTGGGCGGTGTCATGCAGGCGATGCTTCTCCCCGCCGGAGGTTTTGGCCGATTTGTCGCCGTATGGCTCTCTCTGTCTGTTATTGGAAACCTCGCAGCATCTATATACTGTATCTCACTCAACTTCCAGCTGCTGGCCCCCTTCATGTTGAAGATACCACGCAGCCTTTTCACCATCGTCTACACCGTTGTGGCCATCCCGGTATCTATACAAGCCGCCAAGTCCTTTTTCGACAGTCTAGAGAACCTGATGTATCTCATTTCCTACTGGGCTGCAGGTTATGTGGCTGTTATCGGTACCGAGCATTTTGTTTTCCGAGGAGCTGATTGCTCAAGGTACAGCCCAGATCACTGGGATCAGCCTACTAAGTTGCCGACAGGGCTTGCGGCAATTGGTGCCATGGGTATTGCGTTTGGTTTGACAGTTCCTTGTATGTCGCAAGAATGGTATACAGGTCCTATTGCTAAGACAACTGGGGATATTGGGTTTGAGGTAGAGCTAGTTCTTGCAGCCCTTCTCTATGTTCCCCTGCGATGGATTGAACTTAAGTTCCGGTTTATTTAAAGTAATATCCTCAAATAGAAATTATTAAAAGATATTTAAAGTATTAAGCTATTGCAAAATGAAGCTTTCCTAAGACTTATCTGTCACACGGTAACTTGATGTTTGGTACCTGCAAGTATACGGAGCCTGGTGGGTCTTGGGCATTTGTGGGGGCCAAAAAGTACGATTCGAGTGACTGGCTATATAAAGCCCCTAATTGGCTTGTTGGTTCGCCATATTCTCTCTATCCTCATTACCCCGCTTCACTTTCTCTGTCCTGGCATCCTCTATGGCGAAATCTGTATCCTACAGTAAAGAGTAGACATTACTGTTCAAAGAGTTAACCCTCGCTTTGATCATGGCTGTTCAATTAGCATGGAACCTCGACCAGACGTCTTCATCAGCAATCTCGGTCGCTAAAGGACTCTTGTCTGCAGCAACAACCGACAATGTCCAACCCATAGCGATTATGGCATGCGAGCAGTTTGGAAACACCCTCTCTATCAGTCGTGATACTATTCGAAAGATAGAGCATTGCGTCGCCCCAAGCCCGGATCCTGCGGTGCTCAACTTCCTCAAATGCTCCATTGGATACAAAAAAAATGACTGCACGTCCTACCTGGGAAAAAGTCTCGCAGGGCTTCAGTTCCTTGCATTCGCGGCAGCCCTTGTTACATGGAAAGACCAGTTCAAGGCTGCTGGAGCTTTACATGAAATGCTCATCAACACGGCTTCTGACAAAGCTCTGGTTCCTACCTCCCGACAAGTCAAAGTTCTTCTTGCCACCATAGAGCCAAGGTGCCATAGATCAAGCTTTGCAGACGAAATTGTCGGATGGCAAATTCTGTTAGATCGACTTATAACCCCAAGAATAGAACCTGCTACGGAACTAACCGACGGCTGGATTGCTCCTGGTGAGCAGGACCTAGGAAATCTGGTCGATGCACTCCGTCAGCTTAGCCGTGTTGGCAACGCTGATATCACGAGGGTTACGATTGAAACGAGGGCATGCGCCGCATGGACTATTGCTTTCGTCAAATGGAGTCTTGGGTGTCCTCCCTCGGTAGTTCATGGGGATACCATCGTCCCATCGCTTGAACAAACGGATTCTAAGGTCACCGTGATCATTCCGGCTGACGAGACAAGTGAAACGAGCTTTCGTGTTCATATATACCACTCGATTGATACCCCTACTGTTCTCATCTCTCAAGGGCCTTTCCAGGCTGTATCAGGAATGATAAGTCTGCAAATGTACGGAAGCAACTATATTAGCGAATGCGGGCTTGGCTCAGGGCCGACTGGGACAGCCTTTCGTGCAGCAATCCCACATTGCCTGCAACTAGTTGTGGAATATACCACCCGGATTTACATTGAACGACAAGATGCGGACCCCTTAAAGCAGCCTCCACGACTCCGCCATCGTTATATAAAGGGAAAAAGATTATCACCTCTTCGGGGAATCAAGGCCGTATATAAGACTTACGAGACTCTCTTTGGCCATGCATTAGATCCAGCACCTAACGATCCAAGCTTCAACATTATGGATTTCCCCCAGCTGGCACTCATCAAACAAAAGTGTCCATGCGGTTGTTGCAGGAACTTACAACGCTTCGAACCAGAGATCTGTGACATCGAGAATCTTTATCGCAGCCTCGCTGCAATCACTCTCGACTTGCTGGCTTTATCCTTGTTTGATTATCCCGACCTGCAAGTTTGCAGCGACGCAACTCGAGACTTTGAACTAGATCCTCTGTACGAAGGCATACGTGATCTCTTGACAAACCCTGAGAAAACGCAAATCAGTAACTACAACCTGTTGTCTAGGGCAATGCGCCTTGCTGGCCACAAAATAGACCAGCTCGAAGAAGATTGGGTGCTCTCATGTGCAAAGGGCCAGGCAGTGTGGCCAACAATTTTCGAAACACAATCCTATATCACGAGAGGATACTTTTCTCTTTCATGCCATCCGGGTCTTCTGATCCACTCTGGTGAGACCTACAACCAGGCCACTTGCTCGCCCAATGAGACTACAATGACGAGTCTGTCTACCGTCCTTCCTGAGCAAGTCAAGAAGCCTTTCAATCTTTATCCAAATTTAGATCTAGATTGGATGGTTTCTGATGGGGAACATGGCTTGGATGTCTCTTTGGGTGTCAAGGCTGGTCCAAATCAGTATTTGGAGATGGGTCTTAGCCCCTGTTCGGCTTTTGTTGCACTTACAAGAATTCCGGTGGTCGGACCTTGTCAACATGACCCAACCACTATACTTGACCACTCTGATGTTGTCTTGGGGTCTGCAGGACCTTGCTCTCTCAGAAGCCCGAGGGGAATCATGGACTTGAGAGGGAAATTCAACGTAATTGCTGTAGATGGAAATGATAAAGCTCGATTTGCAGCTTTAATGAATTTTGGCGGGTACGGGAACCAGTCCATAACAGTCGTGTTTCGGGATAGAGCATGTTTGGCATGCTGTATAGATATGTGCCGAAGGATAGGGTATAATATAATCATTTTATAGTATTATGTACCCTTAAATATATAATTCTATGATTTTAGTAAGAAGGTTATGGACTTTAACGTGATTTAACAGGTAATAGAAAATAAACTAATGTTGATAAGTATATAATATAAATGCGATTTTAGGATAATACATTCAGAGTATTTAATAAGGTTAAGTCGCAATTGTTAGCTAAGTACTTCTCAAGTCACAGAGCATTAATATATATTTAAAATGTCAAGCCCGATGTCCACTATTGAAGGAATTACCTAGTTCTTAATCGCTGTCAGATACTTATTATAGCTTTAAGTGCCAATGCACTGGCGGATCCTATATTTAATAAGGGGCAGAACTGCCTCAGATTATAAAGCCTACGCTAACATAGACTTGCAAGCCGGCACCAGTAATGTTTCCTAGTGGCGTCCCGTTGCATTTTCAGCTTGCTGTATCAGCCAGCCACAAATCGTTAGACTGTATTCTGGACTAAATCCTCGATCGAAGATAGTGAAACTAAACATTTAGATCCTATAGGTCACTGGTGCACACGGATGTTTAACTTACTCGAAGGAGGAAAGCAGTTAGTGATAGCAAAACGAAAAGTAGGTCGTGACAGCAAATAGTTGAAGATCAAAAGCCAGTTAAATCATATATGGCGGCTTACTCCCCGTCAATCTACTATCTCGACTAAGCTCCGTCAATACCAGCTTGCTTTCTCCTCATCTGAAATCATGGGCATATCTCTCGAGGATCTTGCCCCTGCTGTTCCCGTCGTCAGTATCAAGGTCCCAGAAAGCTTTAACTACGGACCGACTATTCTTCGATCAATTCTTTAAGTGTATGACTAAATTTCTAAGAATGGTAGTTCACGGTCGTCACTGATTAGAATGGCACTGGGCTCAAGATACCTCCCCCTCCCATTCTAGATGTCTTGGAAAGGTTCACAGGCACCTTTCAGGGCTTTGGCTTCAACACCATCTTCAGGCCTTTGAGCCGAAACCCAAAGACTGTAACCAAATTCCTCAAGACACTAACCGACCTGTAACTCAACCTGAATTGTGAAACTCATGAGTTCAGCGAGCCACTCAGGGATGTGCCCAATCATGGTTTATTTGATCAGGCCGACATTGACCTCATTGGTCTACCATACACACAGTCTGTCGTCAAAGCAACGCAAAATCCAGATGAGCCAGTCCCTTTAAAGCCACCTGTCATCCACTCTGAGCCTGTACTCTGGATGCGCGTGCCTCACGTAGAGGACATGCCAACACTGGCAGCCTCTTTTTGTCGCATGGGGTCCATTCGTCATTGCACAACCATCAATACTCAAGGATTGCACGTGCCATTAAGGCGCGCCCGATATTGATCCCACCAATATCACGCCACTCCTCATCGAGCCAGTTGGAATTCATCCCATCAACGAGTCTCACAAAATTGCGACTGAACTGGTAAAGAATCAATTCGACAATTAGGATACCCACAGAGACACGACTCGTCTCCTTCCCCAAGATCTAAGCCAATTCATTGTTAATTGGACTATCACACAGGAAATCATCGACGATCCAAACACTATCCTGAGACAGGCCAATGAGGGCAAAGATATTATCGAGGACGCCATGTTTATCGTTTCGACTAATGCTCCGCCCCGTGCCTTTGGCGGTGGAACATCAAATATTGGTTTTAATATCGGCTCTGATGAAGGCAAAAAGACAGATGCTTTGCGCGAGAAGAAAAGCGGCAATGCTAACGCTGTCGACGTATCGGCTCAGTTCTGGGTCTCCAAGATCCGTGCTGAAGCCGAGCCTAATCCTTCTATGCGCGTCGGGCAAAAGGTTTCTCCTGCTTCTCAAGGCCCTAGAGATGCCGTGCCGGAGTTCTACATCGACAAAGAGGTTGAGATTCCGTCATGCAAGAAGACTGTCACTGTCGCGTATACCCAGATTCAGTACTCTCAAATGGTCATGCTTGATTTCAATGGAATCAAATGGCCTTATGTTACTGTTACAACCTTTGCTCCGATTATAGACCGTAACAAGCTAACACATGCTTCTGCCATGGACTATGTTAAAAGTTTGTCTATATGATATAATTCTGGGGGCACTTACTTCCGGGTTGAAGTCTTTAGTTATAGTTCTTATAAAAATTAATTTAATAACTCATCCTCTAATAATTTTCTTATAAATCTGATTTTTCTAGCTTAACTAGGTATATAATCCTTTTAGGCATTAAATATTAGATTATTAAAGGCCGAGAGATAAAGCACTTTATATTATTTAACCTCTGCTTTTTACCTAGTATTATAATAAATAGGGTTTTAAATAGGGAAACTAATCCATACTAGGTTTATATTTACAGATAGCATAAGGCATTAATACTAAGTAAGTTAGTTATTATATCTCTTAATAATTAAGTAATATATATTAGGCTTATTAATATAAAGAAGT
>JAHARR010000266.1:0-16006 GCA_019191175.1 Fusarium veterinarium
TTTTATATTAATACTTTTAGGCTATTAATAACTATAAAGAGGGTTATTATTTTTACTAAGCTAGAATTTCTATAATAGTTTATAGCCCTTAAATAATATATTAAAGTAATAAGATATATTTAGTATCTTATTTTATATTATATAAAGATTATAAAACTATTATAAAAGTATAAAGTTATCTTACTAGTAAAAAAAAGAAAAAGTAATAAAATTATTAATAGTAATAAAGGAAAGAGGAAATTATATATAAAGATAATATATTATAATCCTATGCTAATAAAGAGGATTATATTTTAAATAATTTAGGAATAAATTGCCTTTAGTAAAGGATTAGTTTATTTTAATTTAAAGAAGTATTTTTTCCTTTAGCTTAATATTAGTATTTAATAAGGCTTTAAAGTTATTTTATATTATATAAAGGATAGATATATTTAGAAGGAGGGTACTTATATTCTCTTAAATATTATTATACTTATTTACTTTATTAGTAAGATATTAATAGTAGCAGAAATAAGATATAGTTTATTAGAATTAGAAATAATAGCCCTTATTTAGGTAATAAAAAGACTTAAGGTATATATTAGATCTTCTAAAGGATTTCTTATTATATTTATAGATTACTTAGTAATAAAGCAGATTATTAAGAAAATAATATTAGATATAATAAGCACTAATTATATAAACTAGTAGCTAGTTAATACTTTTATTTATTTCTTAGAATATAAGTTATATATCTTTTATATCCCTAGAAAGAAGAACTTTATCCTTAATACTTTTAGTTATTTAAAGGCTTTAAAGACTAATAGAAATACTTATAGGCTTTGCCTTAATTATATAGCTCTAAATAATATATATATAGGCATAGAATTACTTATATCTAAAAAGATAAAAAATAAGTTTATTTAAGGGTATATTAATAATACTAAGTATTTACTTATTCTTAAGATAATTCTTAATATTACTAAGAAGCCTATAGATATTAACTATTTAAATAGCAAGGATGCTATATCTGCTTTAAAGCGTGGTATACTTTTTGCTCTAAAGGATAAACTATTATATTATAAGTAGACTAATAAATATCTTTAATTATATATTTTATATACTATAATTAATAAAGTTCTAAAGATAGTATATAAGGACTAAAATTATCTTAAAACTAAGAGAATAATAAGGGAATTATTGAGTCTCTTAATTTATAATCTTACTATAAGAATCTAAAAGTATATTTATAGCTATAAAATATATTACTTAGGATAAACTAATTATTAACAGAGAATTAGTAATTATATACTAATCTATTCTTTTATTACTTCTATATATATTATTATAATTAACTTTATTACTAATCTTCTTTTTATCTTTTCGGCTAGAAGTCTATAGGTAATTAAGGGATTTAATCTCTTTAATTAGCTTATAACTATAATTTATATAGTAAGTAAATACTGCCTTTTAATCCTAGGATATTTTATATATAAAGCTAAGGATTAGGCTGTTACCTTATTATAATAGTTATTAATAGTAGACTAGGGTATCCTAAAGGTAATTATCTCTAATTATAATAGGAAGTTTATTTTACTATTCTGGTAAAAACTATAAAGTGAATTTAAATACTAATTAGTAATAACTATAGTATATTATCTTAAAGCTAATAAACTATCTAAGAGGAGGAATTAAACTATTAAGATTGCCTTATATTTTTATTATATTAAATATTCTTTAGTAGACTAATTATATATTTTTCCTATATTTTAGTAGAATTTAAATAAAGTATATAATATAGGAATTAAAGTAAGTATATATAAATTTATTTATAGGTTTAAACCTATAAGTACTTTTAATCTTATTACTCTAATAGAAGATATTACTAGCCTTCCTTATTTATAAAAGGTTATCTATAAGGAGGCATAGCTAGTAATAAACTTTACTGCTATAAAAGGAAAGTATTAATATAATAAGAAATATCACCTTATTATACTAAAGGAAGGAGATTATATTTATTTATAACTTTATAATAGCTATAATCTTCTAGGAAAGCCATCTAAGAAATAATTATAGTAGTAAATTAGTCCCTTTTGCATTAAGTAAGTTATAAATAATTTAGCTTATAAATTAGAGCTCCTAAAGCAGTAGAAGATTTACCTAGTTATCTTAGTAAAGTATTTTCTTCCTGCTTATATTAATAACTTTATTAATAAATAGCCTAGGCCTATAAAGGGTAAACCTATTAAGGAAAACCACTATAAGGTTAACTTTATTATTAAATAATAAGTATAACTTTACAGAAGAAATACTACTTCCTTTAAAGGATTTATTATTAGATAGAAAGGTTAAGGCCTTAAATATAATTAGTAGGTAAAGATTATAGATATATTAGAGGAGCTAATAAAGTCTTTCTATAAGAAGTATCCTAAGTAATTTAATAATAAAGGATTATAAAGAAGTAGTTAAAGAAAGAGAATCTTAAAGAAGATTAATAAGATTAATTAATTAATATTAGAAATATATATATTAGATAACTATAAAGCTGTTAAAGATAATTATAAAGTTTTCCTTAGGGCTAGCTATATAATATATAATAATTATATCCCTCTTAGATAGTAGGTTATTAGATAATTTGGGTCTTAGTGTTTATCCTATAATATTAAGACCTACCTTAGAATTAATCCCTTATACCCTTTTGAATACCCTTATATGTATATATGCTTGTGATTTAGTATTAATTATTTATTAAAATATTATAAATATATTAATAAAACTAAATAGTATTATTATATATTTAAAAAAGTCTAAATTTAATCCTAAAAGCTATTTTTTATTTATTTTCTTTCTTAATATAAATTAAATTATATACTTCCTTTAGGTCTAAAATAGTAAAAATCTTTTTATTTTATAATTAATCCTTAAGCTTTATAATAAGTAAAAGTAAGGTTTAATCCTTAATAGGTTTTATATTAATTAATTAGTAATTAATAATAGGTTTATCTTTTTTATTTTTCTTTAATATAAAAAATATAAATAATACTAAGGATAAATTAAATTCCTTAATATAGCCTTTTATTAGTATCTTATTAATATATTCCTTTTATATTTATAATTCTTTTTTATTAAGTAAATATAACTTCTAAAATAATAAATTATTATTTATAAGATTAATTTTATAGTCTTATTAGCTATATTTAAGGACTTCTATTTTTAATTCTTTTTTAAATAATTTATTATATATTTAGTATTTCTTTAAAATATTTTCTAGTTAATCCTAGCTTATAGTTAATAATCTATCTTTTTATAAGTCTTATTATTAGAGAATACCTAAGATCTCTATTTTATTTTTCTGGCCTTTTTTATACTTATATTATACTCTCTTTAAAGGTAATAAAATCTTTATTTTATATTAGTTTATACTTTCTCCTTTAGTTATAAATTAAGACCTTTTCTTACTTATTATAATTATTTTATTATTACTATTAGGGTTACTAAGAAAGATAACTTAGTTAGTCCTCTAGTTAATATATAGGTTTTATTATCTAAGCTAGTTTATACTAAGTAGAATATTTATATTTTCTTCTAAAGATATAATATTAAAGCTTATTTCTTAATTCTTTTCTTTAATATAGACCTTAAGGTAATTAATTTCTTAATTTATAATATTATTATTATAATTAAAGTATTATTTTTCTATATTTATAAGTTAATATAATAATTACTTTTTCTTTTATAGTAATCTTAGCTTTATAATTATTTTTAAATTAATAAAGTTTTTTTTTACTTTATAATTAATTTATATATTTAATTATCTTCTTTTAATTTAAGCTTATAATACTAAGTAATTAGGTTTATTATCTTATATAGTTCTTAAAGTACTTATAAGTATAAATTTTATTTATTTTTATTTAATACTTTTTTATAGTTTTATTATTATAAGAAGTGTTTTTTTTTTCTTAAGGTATTTTTATAAAACTATTTATAGTTATTATTTATATAGTTTTTACTATTAATATAATTATTAGTAAATTTATTATTATATAATTATTATTAAAAGTATATTTTTAATTTTTTATATTATTCTTTTAATATCTTTAAATATACTTTATATTATTTAGATTTTATTATCTATTTATTATATAATACTTTAATATTTTTAAAATATAATTAGTAATATTTCTTTAGATTTATATATCCTTTAATATAATTTACTTTACTTAGTTTATATTATTTTTCTATAAGTTTTAACTTATATTTATATTATTATTATTATATTTTTTTTTATTTATTAATAGGCTTCCTTTTAATATTATAAGATCTTTTAAAAAATACTATTATAGCTTTAAGCTTATTATTTAATATTACTTATATATTTTCTAAGCTAGTATTATTAATTAAAGGTTTTTTTATTAGATAGTTATATTACTTATTAGTAATTCTATCTTAGTAGTTTTTTTCCTATCTTTAATACTTATTTAGCTTAAGGTTTTTAAGTTTTTTTTTTATTTTTATAATCTCTTATATTATTTATTTAATTCCCTAACTAAGGTTTTTATTTTTATATATCTATTAATAATAAACTATATTAAATTATAGTTTTAATACTCTAAGATTATTATATTAGATAAAAAATATATATTTTTTTATTTCTTTCTTAAGATAGGGTTTATTATTAGGTATTTTAGGAATTATAATTAGAAAATAATTATTATTAAGCTTTTCTTACTTATATATATTATACTAATAGTATTTATAAGATATTTATAATATATACTTATGCTATTTATAGGTAGAAAGTATTTAAATATTATCTTATTAGTTATATTTTTTTTCCTTATATAATAGGTTTATAATATTATTAATATAATAGGCTCTTATTAGTATTATTTCTAATTTATTAGTATTTTTATATTTTTTAATTCCTTATAAATAGAAGTCTTTATATATAATATATATTTAAGCTTTAAATTTATTATAAAGTAGCTTATATTTTTATTTTTATTTTTACTTAAGTTATTTATCTTATTTATAAAGGTCTTATATTACTTATTTAGCTACTTCTCCTTTATAGCCTATACTTTAGGTATTTTAGTATTTTTATATATAAATAAGGTTTTTAGCTTTATATTCTTTCTTTTAGGCTTTTTTTATATTTTATAAAGTTATTTTTACTAAGATATTATTAATTTATTAGATTACTTTAGGTTACTTATCCTTATTAAGGGTAGTTTTTTTCCCTTATAATCCTTTAAGGTACTTTCTAATTTCTTATTTTAAAAGTCTTTATTTTCTTATTATACCTAGTATTTTAATAGGTATAATTTCTACCTTAGCTTTTTTTCTTCTTTTTTTATTAGTTTCTTATTATTTTTTATATTTTTTATCCTAATAAGCTAGGTCTTTTTATACTTCCTTATAGTATATATTTAATCTTTCCTTATATAGCATAGGAATCTATAAAGTATTTCCTACCTTTATATTTTCTTTAATTAGGAAGTTATCTTATAATAAGCTAATTATATTATTAAGATATAAGTATTATCCTACTTAGGGCCTAATACTTCCTTATAGTATAATACCTTATATTATATTATAAGTGCTTTATATTATACCTAAAACTTAGGCTTTTATAGCTATCTAGGGGTCTTATTTATTAATTACTTTTAGTATTTACTTACCTTAATTTAGGTCTTTAAATTTCTTAGATTTTAAGTATATATTAGCTATATATTTTATTTTATTATAATTATAGTATTTAGTCTTAAATATATTATAGGGTTTTTTATTATTATCTTATTATATAGCCTTAAGAACTATAGGTTTAGGGTTAATTTTATATTAAGTATTAATATATCTTTTACATTCTTAATTAGTATTTTACTATTTAGTGTTTTACTAGGGATTATATAATCCTTTATGCTTTTTAACTTATTTTTCCCTATATTATTTATATTACTAGTTATTAATTTCTATTATAATATTAGTAAGTTTATTTAGATTCTTAGGCTTAGGCCTAATATTTATTATAGTATTTTTAACTTTAAATTTAAGCCCTAAGTATACCTATACTATATAGGCCTTTTTGCCTTAATTTAGCTTAGCTACCTAATAATAGTATTTAGCTAGGTAGTTTATAGCTAATTTTTATTATTTAAGTTATTAAATTTTTATTTTTACTATTTATTTTTTATTTATAATTCTAAAGGCATTCCTAAGTTTAAATTTAAAGTATTTATATTTTTTATAGATATATTAAGTTATTAACTTCTATTTATTAGGTAGGTTATTAATATAATTATAAATAATAGGTTTTATTATTTATAATACTTTATCCTTAAGGAATCCTATTCTATATTAAACTTATAATCTTTTAGTAATAAACTAAATTAGGTAGTATATTTAATAGCTTTAAAGACTAATAAGGAATTTTTATAGTTTATTAGTATTACTATTAAATAAATTAGGCTAATAAGATCTAAGGATTTCTTTAAGGTCCTTTTTAATAGCAGTAAGAGCTATAATATATTTAATATATTCCTTATATAGCTTCTAATTATTCTTAGCTATTTTTCTAAGTAATTCTATAATCTTAGCTAAATTAGCTATTTTTTTCTCTAAGGCCTTAATTCTATTTTATATAATCTTAGTATTATTCTTAGTATTATCTAAGAGGGTATTATATTATTTTCCTAGGTTATAAAGTCTTTTTTTAAGCTTTTTAATTTTATCCTTATAGGAGTTTAAATAAATAGGAGGACTTTATATCTTATCCTTTTTATTTATTTTTATTAGGACCTCTTATAGTTCCTCTGCAAGGGGTTATAATTCCTTAGGGGGAGTAATATATTAGGTATATCTTATAGTTAAAGGGCGGTTTAGAGTAGTAAGTGCTATTATATAGATATTACTTAGTATTATATAATATAATCTAAATAAGAGCTATTAATATATAATAGTTTAGGTTTTTAAATAGGTAAATTAATCTATATTAGGTTTATATTTATAAATAATATAAGATATAATACTAAGTAATATAAAGTATTATATCTCTTAATAATTAAGTAATATATATTAGGCTTATTAATATAAAGATGCTTTATTAATAGCTAATAAGCTAAGTTTTATTTACTACTAAATAAATATATATATATACTAAAGGTCTTTATAAGAACTAATAGTATATTAAGGTTAGTCCCTTTAGGACTAATATTACCTATATATTAGTCTATAGGACTGTTAAACAAAAGTTATTAGTCCTTATCTTATTATTAGACTAAAAGTATTAGAAAATCGGTTTAATATAAGGTAGTAGGTTCATTTCTGTAATTAGAGAAAAATAATAGGGTATATATAATATAACCGCTAGGGTTATAATAGATACCTAGATAGTTACTTTTTATTACCTTTTTTATTAGGAAATTAATATAAATAAAGAAATTATAAGTTAACTTCTTATATAGCCTTAAATCTTAGGTTAATAATAGGTTTACCTCCCTAGTAGTATTAAAGATATAAAATCTGCCTTACTATTAAATTTTAAGTTAAAACTTTCTAGTATTACTACTAATAAATATAATATATAATATATAAGGTATAGGCATTAATAAAAGGGGATAAAATTTACTAGGGTTACCTTATACTAATAATTATATAAGTAGATCTATATATCTTACTTTATTTATAATATATAATATATAAAGAACTAAAGTACCTTATAATTAAGGGCAGGCTAGCTATTAGAAATTAGGTAGAGAGATTAGCTTATAATACCTTTCCTTATAAATAGTAATACTAAGAGTATAAACTTAATAATAATTATAGCTATTAAGTTAGGTTATTATTAAAAACGTTATTAGGAAATAATCTAAGTAGTAATAGTATTAAATATAAAGGTCTCTTATAATATAGTTTTACATAAATTAGATTCCTTAATATAAGAAAGTCTAACTAGGGCCTAAAATAGGGATGTGGTCCCCTGCAGGGATCCTGACTGGGGTGTATAATCCTAAAAATGGGCCTGCTTAGTCACCTTAGCCTAACCTTAGCACCGACTTAGCTTAGAGCGGCAGGACCTCAGCTCTAGAAACGGAAATGGATTTTGGTGTGCTTGAGTTTCGTCTCCGAGTTATGTGGTATCTAACTGTGACTCCACGGTGTTCATCATTCGTATTGACTTCGCAGGCATCGGTAAGGCGGATATGATTGAGTGAATTACGATACATACAATTAATGCTCTTCATACTGACGCACCTCAACCGTTCGAAGAATATGCGAATTATCCAGGCTTGTTCCGTGTCCCCCATTCCCGTCGCCGATGCTATTGGTACTACCCTCAGCAGTATCATCCCCCGCACGAACCTTGGTGGTAACATACGACTTGCCATTCGGTATGAGAATATTCTCGTCACTTCCCATATCCTCGTTATAGTGAATGCTCTCAGGTGTATGCCCAGTGTTTCGCGATCGCTGTTTGGACGAACTCATCATCTCAAACTGTGACCTTGAGTAATTGGACGAATAACCTGGCTTGTCTTTGTGAAGAATGGATTTCCATAACATTGGCATGAACGGGAAGCACGCGCAGACGACTCCAATGCCGCACTCGGCGATTCTGACTTCGGTTAGCGGTGTTCAAAAGCATGACCCTAGGTGACTGACCCAGTCAGGTTGATTTGCAGAAAGACGTAGGTCTGATCTGGACTTTCCCCATTATGGATAATGAATACTAGCCGAACAAGGCTAAAGATGCAGGCGATTCCTCCAACTCCAAAGATAGCGACGATCTTGAGCTTTGCGATAAGTCCGACTTGGAGTTTCTTGGTGAGAGGACAGGGTAGAAGAAGGACAACGATGTCGCTGAGAAGACTAATGATGTTATCGACAAGAATGAGAACTCGCTGATTGAAGCATTCGCCATCGGTTGTAGCGCCCCAGAACATTGAGATTGGACGACAGATGAACATCTTGAGGAATAACATGGCGACGTAGTAGACGCCCATAACTCCGAGGAAGCCATATATCCATTTAACGTAGGTCTTATAAGGAGAGAAGATGCTGGCGAGGAAGAGAAGAATGGCAGCTTTGATGGCAAAGACTGTTGGGCCGTAGTTGACCATGGTCGCATAGACCGTCTGCGACAAGCTTAGCCCGGACTCGGGTTGGGGCATAAGAAAGAGACGTACCTGGTTATACTGCGTTATGAGATGATCTGGGACATCCCATTGGTGAAGGCCACCACCGTATCTCAACACTATCGTTGTTAGCTTCAAGTGTTGAGTCTGGGCGACAAGTACTTACTCAGCAGACACATAGTGCAGTATCCCATGAAGCCAATCTGGCGGACGGTTAGGACTTGACACAAGACTAGGGTACGCTGAACAAATAACATACATATCCAATGACACAAGCAACTAGGTATCCACGTTAGCAAGGGAATCGAAGTTGTAATGGGTATGGACATACTGTCATCTAGCCGAAGCCTCAACGCCAGCCTGTAACGGGCCCACAGACGTAAAAAGACGAATATCGAACAGACAGACATTGCGATTGCATTAGAAGCAATGCAGATGTAGTACAACTCTCGGTTCGGATTGTCAAAGTTGGACTCCTTCCCCGGAGGCGGTTCCATCGCTGGTTTGGTCATGTTGGCTTTGAGTTGCTAGTTGGAGTGAATCCAGAATAGCCAAGGTGCAGAACCAAGAGGAAAACTCAAAGACAAGCGATGGTAGGATACAGCATGTCAGGCACATATGTACCCACTGGAGACACCAGATGCAGGTAATAGGAGCTACGACATGGCGGCGAATCCTTCGTTCAGTGATCAACCGTAGCTGATAGTGGGACCATTCAAATTTCTCAGGCCTAGGATTTTGAGGTAATGAATGTAATGGTCACAGATAATATGATCATTTACTGATTTCACATGGACTCGGAAGAGTGATGGACCGGTATGAGCAAAACCCCTGAGAATGGCCCATTGTTCCTGTCGCATGCATACTCTGAGGTCATAAAGAAAAGTTCCTCACCTGCTACCGAGATCAATACCCGTCTAGGTTCGAACAACAGTATTAGATTTGTCGAGGGAGTCATGGATGTCAAATTTCAGGAACTGCGTTCCGCGCGGGTAGGATACGATTGGCTTGCCACGATCATAACATCAGATATTAATCTTCAGCACTCGGTGGGGGTTTCATTGTGAGACAAGGTTTGACAAGCGAAGTTGCATTTCAACCGCCAATCCTTTCAAACGCTCTAGAGAGAAGAGTCAACAACCCTGCATAAAATTATGATGTATTCCAGAGGAGCTACCGAAATAAGACCACTCATACTGACGGCCCCCAACCTCGGCACATAGCAAGATCTCAAGATAGAAAAGATCGCCAGATCATATGCATGTTGGTCGTCCCGTCGTTACATCGCTTCCGTACTCGGCCCATTTATTGTCGATCACCGTTTAAAATACCCCCGCCGGTTTAATTCCCCGGGCCGTCTTCTCTTTCTCGGTTACGAGAGAATTTGGTGGTATGATGTAAAGGATCCTTGTGTTCACGTGTAATTACTGATTGAGTGGCTGTGGCGTAAAGAAAATTTCAAGGAAGGGCATAAAAAGCAATGATAATGATACGATTTTGTTACTCTGTTTGAGGGTATGCTGAGCTGTCATCTAGCGCTTGATTGTGGCATGTGAAGGTAGACGAAGTACCTAGAAGATAGCTTGTGCATTTGGTGGCGAGGAAATACCTCCTTTCATGTTAAACGGCGAAGATGACATGAAGAACGTCCAGCGGTTCAATTGCTTGCATGTCTCTGCCAATCTCTCCAGATCAAACAATTCACCTAAATCATTAGCACTTATTCCCTCTGCAAGTAGTGAAAACTTACCAATTGGCATCCCCCATCCAGCCAACATATACTCATGCATCAAAACACCACCCTCACTTGGCGGGTATACCTGTACCCATCAGTCTCTGACATAACACTGCTCGCACAAGCTTACCTCCCAACTAATAGCATCGCCCGCCACAGCTGCAAAACCCGTGTTCCATATCCACTTGAGCACATGCATTGTTCCTTCAACGCCTGCATGTTGAGGACTTGTAGTAGCAGCATATGCCTTCTTGGCGTCTACATCCATAACATGCTCCCATTCTTTGATCACGCCAATGCGGACAAGAAGAATGTCGCCGCGTCGGAAGGTGATGTTGCATTCTTTGGCAATCTGGAGGATCTCGTTGAGCTTGATAGTGTGTAAGGAGAAGGTTGAGTAGGCGATGCCGTTCTTTTCAGCCCATGATGCGTAGTCGATTAGAACTCCACGGCCTGCAATACGGTATCAGACATGAAACGAGGGTCGGGGGTTTCTGACCGACCTGTTATTCCTTCTTGAGCCCAGTGGTGAATACCAATACGGTCATTCGTCCTATCCAAAATCTCCTCCTTCGTCGTCCCTCCATAAAACACCCTCTCTTTACTCCCCTCCTCCCTCGGCATAGAAAAGTGTCTCAATCCGTCCCACTGACTACTCTGCTCTACCAAAGGTCAACACGATCCCAAAACCATAATAATAATACTAACGGGGATTCATAACGTAAATATCATCAAAAGCAACACCATCCAGCAGCGGCACCATCTTGAGCTCACACGGCTGCCGGTTAAAGCACGCAAACTCAAGCTTATTCAGATCCCAACCGAGATTGACGCGGATCCCAGTCTTGATCTGTGTCTGTGCGGCTGAAGCCACCCGCTCTGGCGTCAGCAAGACGAGACGGCCTAGACCTTCTTCTCGGCTGCCTGGTTGGCCTATCCAGATGCGTTTGGGATCGGGGAGTTCATCCCATTGCTTTTCCATAAATGAGGGGTCCATTGTGAATAAGGTGAGTGATCGATGCAGGAAATATGCATTGAGGGAGCTTGTTTATAGCATCGCGATGGTGAACCCCTCATGCATGTGAGGTTCGTTCCACAAATACCGTCATGATCCGAGGTTTTCGAGACAAGGATCGGTTAACGGATTGCTTGTTGTCTCAATTACATGTTTCTCAGTTACATCCGAGTGGGTAATAATATGCAGACCTGTCACAACAGGTAAACCACGCTGTCAATCCCTGTAGGCGGCAGGCCAGCCGAAACCGGCACGTCTCTTCCATCTCCCGGTGATCTACATGGGCTGAGGTTACAGTAGGAATGTGACTGTCAAAAGACCCCAGACAACCACGCCGATCATAGTTCTTCTCTCTCTTCTCTGCTTAATTGACTTTTTTTCTTTTCTTTTCATTTCTTTTTTCACTCCCGTATCTTGTCGAATTGGTATATGCAACGTGTACACGAGAATGCCGCAAACTGGGAACCAGACGAGCTTGTACAACAAGCTCGTCATTACTTTTGTCGCAATCGGTGGAACTGTGAGTTTGGCCCCTCGTATTCACGTTTAATTATAATTTAATCTCAGTAACTCTATTTGTGACTAACTAACATCAACTCACAGACATATGGATATGCAGCGTCCATCATCGGAAGCACAATCGGCCAACCGGGCTGGTACCAGTTCTTCAATCTTCCTGCCGACGGTGAACCAGGCTACGATACTATAACGACACCGGCGATTGCGACGGCCAATGGACTCTTTTCCGCTGGCGGCGCGTTTGCGTGTCTGGTGCTTATGTGGGCTTGTGATTACTATGGGCGGTTGAGGAGTATTCAGTTTGGATGCGCTTTGGGGATACTTGGTGGTGTTCTTCAGTGCGCGGCTCAGAACCTTGCGTGAGTACCCGCTCCATTAAACGCTGTCGCAAGTCAAAACTAATGGTGTTTTAGTATGTTCCAGGCTGGAAGATGGATCATGGGCATGTGCGTTGGTCTAATGGCTACCGTTACACCAATGTATCTCTCCGAAATGTCAAGTCCCCTCGCACGTGGCTGGCTCGTCGGTCATCACGCTATCTTTCTTGTCTTTGGCTACATGCTGTCCTCTTGGATTGGCTTCGCAGTTTACTTCTCCAAGAATCTCGAGTTCGGCTGGCGCTTCCCATTAGCCTTCCAAGTCTTCCCTCCGCTGGTGTTGCTTCTTGGTTCACCTTGGATCCCTCGCTCGCCGAGATGGCTCATGTCCAAGGGCCATCGTGAAGAAGCGTGGTCTGTTCTCGTTCGTCTCCGTAGGTCGGCCAATGATCCTGAAGATTTGGTTGCGAAAGAGGAGTACTATCAGATTGAGAAGCAGCTTGAGCTCGATGCTAAGAAGCTTGAAGCTTATGGGGGAAGTCCGTGGAGGGCTGTGTTCCAGAAGAAGAGCTATCGAAAGCGCATGCTTATTGGATTCATGACGCAATGGGGCGCTGAGTTTGGTGGTCCTCTCATCATCGTAAGTGCCAGCCTCTGCAGTCAGCATCACGACTAACATGAGCAAGAACAACTACGCAGTCATCCTGTATACTAGTCTCGGCCAGACCGGATATATGCCGCTTCTTCTGTCGGCCTTATGGCTGACTACTGCTGGACTAATCTACAACCCTGGTGGTGCTTGGCTTCACGACAAGGTAAACTCTCGTCGTAAGATGTATATGACTGGCTTCATTGGCATCGTCATCACCACTTCGATCTACTGCGCCATGATCTCTCTTTACGCTGGGACAGATAACAAAGCAGGCAATGCCATCGGCGTACTGTTTATGTTCTTGTACCTCGCCTTCCAGGGCACCTTCTGCAACACAACCATGTACCTTTACGTCTCAGAGATCTTCCCAACTGAGATCCGATCCATTGGTATTGGTTGGTCTTTATTTGGACAATTTGCTGGTAAGTCCCTTCTTATCTCACTAAACGAGGACCATACTGACATGTCCAGCTACTATCATTCTTCTTCAGACAGCGCCTATCGGGTTTAATGCTGTCGGCTGGAAATATTTCCTCCTCGTTATCTGCTGGAGTGTTCTATTCATCCCCGCCATTTACTTCTTTTGGCCTGAGACTGCTAGACTTTCTTTGGAAGAGATTGGTAAGCAGTTTGGCGATGAAGTCGCCGTGCATATCACAGATGCGACAGATGAAGAGCGCGCGGCGATTGATAGGCAATTGATGGGCGAGATACATGGTGACAACAAGGCACCCGGTAACGCTACGAATGAGATTCCATCCAGCAACAGTAGCCAGTACATCGCGACCAAGCAGTAAGCTGGCGAACGTCTGTCACATGCCAAACGGGGTCTGAGGTTCTGTGAGGAATGGGTACCGTTGGGATAGTATTAAAAGGCCAGCAGGCCATTCATTACACGTTTTTAGAGTTATGCACAGTGATTTTCATGAATGTAATTGAGTGAATGCATAAATTGAAACGCGACAGAAGAGCCAGGCGCAACGACAACTTCACATGAGGCTCTCATGCCAAGGCACAATCGAGCAACCCTTTCCTCTCCCCCGGAATTCCCAGCGCCGCATCGTCAAACCGAAAATGTCAGTGCTTAATCTCACCACATTGAGGATCAGCAGAACCACGTCAATCAGTTCATCAGCAGCTTGCCCCCGCCCAATTTTTGGAGCCATACGCGGCAAATGTGACGAGCGCTGGGGTTACAGCACTAATGCCGAGCATTCACATGTTCACCAACATCCAAAGGAATCAGACCCTGGCAACGTGATCGACAAGCTGCATAGGGGGCTCCCGGGGTCTTAAGTGTCTCTTGTCTCATTCAGCGCGGGATGTGCCGGACAATTCACTGCATCGTCTTCTCAGTTAACGAGTAAGGTGACTAGATTGCCCTCCCTCCATCAACATCCAAATTAACACCTGTGATAAACGAAGCCTCCTCACTCGCCAAAAACACCGCTGCTTTAGTAACATCCCTGATCTCCCCCATCCTTCCAAGCGGAACATTCCCCAGCGCCTTCTGAACCTCTGGCGTGATCTCTTTCCCAATAAACGTTGGAAGAAGACCAGTCATAGTCGCCAAGGGACAAATGGAATTGACGCGTATTCCATCCGGACCATATTCCGCTGCAAGACCCATGGTCGCCTGTACCTTGGCATTAGCTTTGCGTGATATGGGTCGATCTGACTTGACTTACGTTTGTGATTGCTCCTTTGGATGCGTTGTACCATACCAAGCCTGGGCGAGGTCGATGAGCGCCTACAGAGGCGATGTTGATCATTGAGCCTTTTGAGCCCTGCTTTTTGACCTGGGTTGTGAAGGCGTTGCTGCCGAGGAAGACGCTCTTGACGTTGACGCTCATTACCTTGTCGAATTCTTCTTCAGTGACTAGATTGGTGCTCTGCCAACTGTCAGTTTCACTTCCATAGTTGAGCCTCAATCTACTTACCTTGTTCTCATAGCTTGTACCGGCATTATTGACCAGAATGTCAAGATGTCCCCAAAGCTGAACGGCTTTATCAACAGCGCTCTGCCAATCCGCTGCTTTGGTGACGTTCATGGTCTGAAACTCGAAGGATTCAGACGTCGCAGCTACTTTTTCGCCTGCTGCTTCGTTGATGTCGCAGATGAGGACCTTGGCGCCCTCTTCAGCGAAGTGCTCAGCGATGCCTTGACCAAAGCCAGAAGCGGCGCCTGTTTCTGTCTCAGCAGTGGTCAGAGATGCGATGAGGCGTAAATACCTGTAACAATAGCGACTTTACCATCTAAACGACCCATGATTGCTGTTTAGTAGCTGTAAACTCGTCTGAACATCGAGAAGCGACTGAAGCGACGTGATACATATACCTGCCCCTCAAGTTCGTCGTTGTCTGGAGAATTGATTCCCTACCACGATGGGTAACCCAGAAAGGGTGCAGATCTTAACTATGTACGGCAGGTGGCTTGAACTCTAGGCATCTGCAGCGATGAGCCGACTCGCTGATTCTGTTGGTGGCCGAGAAGCGGGGAATTCTGCAATGACCATTACTAACCGGGTTCTTACGTGCATACCCTGAAGACAAAGCATATGACGAGAATAACCAACAGCCAACTCTCTCCTGTAAAAATTTTTCCTTGGCACCCGCTGTTAGCGCGCTGCTAGGGCAGAAAGGTTTTGCAGGCCA
>JAHARR010000267.1:0-15966 GCA_019191175.1 Fusarium veterinarium
GACCGCCGCAGTCGGCGAAGGGACGAGCCTTATTCGACACCGCCGCGGTACTTTCCTGCAGTAGAAGACATGGTCAGAGGATGCAACCATATTAGCCCAAGCACGGAGGATCCAGGGTAGGCTATTAACAATAATGATGGGGCACAACAAATGGGCCAAGATGGTACATACGACAAAAATGGAAGGTAGATGGGTGATCCGGAGCATGCTATGGGTGAATAAGGATGTGGAAGCGGAGCAGGTGGCGGTCTAGTCCCCAGACGTGGCGGTGGTGGTCATCTAGCTGCTAGATCATCCGGCCTTTATAACGTCTATCGACATACCCAAAGAAAACGCCCTAGCTCTATAGGAGCTATGCATTAAGCTTCGCAAAGCCATTAAAGAGGTAAAGCAAAGATCGAGAAGAACCATACCGAGCAGTTAAGGAGAGGAAGAAGAGGACAAGATCAAAGAGCTAGCCAAAGCAGGATAGGCAGTCAAGATAGCGACAAGCAGAAGAGCGATGATTGGACTGGAAAGAACAAGCCAATATTCTCATGGGCTTGGTGAGAGCAAGGCAATAATGAGAGAGATGTATGTAATCTCACCATCAGAGCGCTTAGGCGTTCACATACCAGGCGTAATAGACTTGTGTGTGTATGTGTGTGTGTGTGTGACGTAGTAGTAGTAGAAATCACATACAATAGTGCATATCGATCTTATTTTCATTTATATGGTACTCGTGTGTATTGGGTTTTACATGTCCATCAATCTAAACATGACGGACAAGGACCAGCCTTGTCCTCAGCTAAACGCATAACTGGGATAGAGGACGTCTATAAAGGGTTAAGATGCAGTGATCTTAGACTCTTGGTGAGGCAAATACCCGCTTTGATAGAGATCACTTTCTATTACCTTGACTATCAGGAATTGGCCTGGTAAATTCTATTGTGGTGTTAGTCATTTTTAATACATCAGCAAAGAGTGGAATAATGGGGGCTGCTAGTCAAGGGGCTATAACGTTCGTGAATTTGTGTAACTATGTACTTTGACTCATTAATTAATGTGGCTAGGTTGACTGAGTTGTTAGGCGTTTTGCGGGGCTGTTTTTACCGTGAGGTTTGCACAGCCACCAGCTTTCCAGGCTTCCTCCCAATCAATATATCACATATTACCTTACATCTCTTCCATCCTTTTATATTTCTGAATTCTCCCATTACCTTTCACTATCATTGTGCATCGGACAGAAGTATTCCCTATCAGCAAATCTATTCACCATGGGGGACGATCTCGTCATTTATTATAATGACTCCATCGACTCAGATAACTTCGCCGCGGCTATGGCCTTGTTCAAGGCCACATGCTGGAAGCCAACCGTCCGCGTGCTTTGGATTCTAGAGCCTCGTCAAGTGTGTTTTGGGTTATTCATGACAATGGATCAGATCACCAGATGCAAGGAATTGATAAAACAGCATTTCCCATCTGTTGAAAACCCTCTCAAGACCCTTTTGAATGGAGATGTCAAGCAGCAGGATATTGATGATATCAAAGATCTGACAAAAGATGATCGCAAGATCGTAAGCTCTCCCCTCAGAATCAGACACTTGAGACAAATCTGACTATGAAATAGCTCGAGATGGCAGTGAAGCCCAAGTATGGCTCAATCAACGACGCTGTCTTGCATGCACGTCTAAGTGCACTGGACCTGGCAACTTGTCTTTCCGAGTGGTCTAACAACAACCCCATCGAAGTTCTTGTGGACTACGAGAGTCTGGAACATATCGAGAACCCAGTGAATCTACACATGCATCACCATGAAGAGCTTATCAACCGGACTGAAAATGAGCTGAAGGAATACTACGACATCATGAAGAAAGTGTTACATTTCGGCCGTCGTACCGATAACCTGCGGGGTTGGTATAACAAGTGCATCTGGCGACTCGAGCATGATAAAAAGCTCTCAGACATTTCTGTGGAACGGCTTGTCTTGGACAACGTTTTGAATCGGATCCGGACCGCGGGAAGCGTTCGTTTCCTTGGGGGGTCTTCGTTGAGAATCCTACAACAGTTTCTCGATAGAGACGTAGCCAGCAAGATCAAGTGTCACTTGCAGGTGGTAAGTCTGATCCATACTCCTCATTGACAAGATACTTATGGTGATAGGGATCCTGCGACATGTCAGCGAACTTCTTCTCGAACCAGTTCAACATCGCCCTTAACCAACAAGCAGCCAAGATCGTTCTCAGCCGATCTGCGGAATTTGCAGAGTTCACCGTCGTGCCTTCACATACAGCGCAGAGTATAAAGTACTCAGCCCTAGGCCTGAAGAAATTCGGAGGCCACTGTATCGAGAAGCGAATTTTGGGTTTCAACTGCCACCAGGAGCACCTCAAGATCGTCACAAATCAAGTGTCACTGGAGCAACAATACTCTGACAAGGCATACTCCATGCCAGACTTAACCTCGTTTTTGTGTGCACTTCTTCCAGGGCACATGGGCTCCAAGCCAGGGTTTATCGAGGTCGACGAACAGGAGGGTGATACACTTCTTTTCAAAAAGTCTGACAAGGGCATCCCCATGTTTGATCTGGACGGCGTCAAGGAATTGGATGAGGAACAGATCACGGCGATTTTTGAATCATTAACACGCGGCGAAGTGTTGCTATAACGGCGACAATTTTTGATACCCAAAGGCGACTTAGAAAGCAGGTCGTGGGCTTGATAGCTCCTTCTCTATACTAGCATAATGTCGACAATAGAGAGGAAAGTCCCCAAGTTCCAAAGCACGAAGTAACTGCAACGACTGAGTTACGCTAACTGCCCAGCACGATTCACAGGCTGGTGATCCATTCCACGTCCACCGTCCACGTATCCACGGCGTGGAAATGGATGGTCCGTGCATCCATTTCCATCCATTTCATGGAGCTGGCCGTTACATAATCCATCCATCCACGACAGGGTTCCGTGGAATGGATAGGTGGAAATGGAAGCAGGGGTATGGACTGGTAGGGGGTTCCCTAGCCTAGTCCCCAAAATACCCTGTAATTCAGGGTAGACCAACTTGGTCATGGTCGGTAGAGATCTCAAGTACCTATATACCAGGCATTTTCACATACAAATTAAGGTATCTTTAAACAGAACATAACAGCCATGGGGTCGTGGACATTTCGCGTCACGGTGCCGCGTTCAAGCGTCTCTATGCAACTGCATTCTTGCAACTGCATTTTGTACCGCGTAGAATGGCTGGGAGCCCAATTATCAGCTCTATGGTGCTCGAGCCGCCAGACCAAGAGGATAAGAAGAACTCGTGGGACCTCTTCCCTTGGAAAGACTTCCCTGGCTACACGCAATCCCAACGCTGTGCGTCTACATCGTCATGGATATGGCAATTCGGCTACGATATCGAGAAGAGCGATGACGATACAAAGCGGCGATGGGTTTGCAAGGTCTGTGTTGACAGTCGCAGGCCAAACCCTCATTCGGCGGCCTCGAGCGGTACCCAGAACGCGGAGATCCATCTCTGGAATGACCACAAGGTCTGTGACCCTTCCGGAAGACGGAAGCCGCCTAGCAAAGCAAAGGAGAAGACACCATCGAGGAATATCGCCGAGATGATGAAGTTGAATACCCGTGACGCGCGAGAGCAGCAGATTGCAAACCAGATCATTGGCCGTTTTGATCGGCTAGACTTCCAGCGTTTGGTAGTCTCGTGGATCATCAACAGCAACTCTTCTTTCCGACAAAGTGAAGATCCATACCTCCGCGCCGCTTTCGAATACCTCAATCCACTCGTGAAGACAACCGAAGCGCATATTACCCACAATACCGTCCGCAGGCGTATTCTTCAGGTGTACGAGGAAAACAAGGCTGAGATCAAGCGAGTATTAGCGACAGCTCCAGGGTTACTTCATATTGCGTTCGATGGTTGGAGGTCAAATAATCGCCACGCTTTGTATGGAATCTGTTGCTACTTTCTTAACACCCTTGGCCAGCCAGGAAAGCTTGTGCTTGGCCTTCCTGAACTTGTCGACCGCCATTCTGGTGACAATATCGCCACCCACGTGGTCGAGGTCCTTCGAAGCTACGGCATAACCCACAAGGTAGGATATTTCACACTCGATAATGCCGGCAATAACGACACGGCGATGGAAGAAATTGGGAAGGCGCTCGGTTTCGAGGGTAAAACTCGGCGATTGCGCTGCTTTGGCCATATCCTCAATCTCGCCGTTAAAGCACTTCTTTTTGGCCATAATTCCGAGGCCTTCGAGGACGATATCCAAGGGAACGAGACCCTTGACGCGAAGGCCCACGAGCTATGGAGACGGAAAGGACCAGTTGGGAAACTTCATAACCTCATCTTCTGGATCCACCGCTCAGACTCGCTTACCAATCTCCTCCGGTCTCTTCAGCTTACGGCGTACAGCGAGTCTGACGATCCGGTGGTTCGAGCGAAGAAACCTCTAGATGTTATCATTGATGTGGTTACCCGTTGGCTTTCAACTCTTTATATGATTCGGCGTGCCCTTCTCCTGAAGGACTTCCTCGAGGACCTTTGGTATGAGCAGAAGAGCGAGTGGGAGGGGTTAGTATTGAGGGGAAAGAAGTCAAGCAGCGAGGTGCCGCTCTGCCTCAGGGACGAGAACAAACTCGAAGAGAAGGACTGGGCTATTATTTCCTTATTTAACGAGGTCCTTCAACACTTCGAGCACGTCTTGATTACTCTCGAAGGCGACGGTCAGCAGCGCAAGCGGAAGGAAGGATACATTGGGGCATATGAGTGTCCGTGGGATACCCTGCTTGGCTATGAATATCTCCTTGGCAAAATGGAGGTATATAAGGCTGCTGCCCATCGATATCCCGATCCCGAGCACTTCAAGGTTAACATTAACCTCTGTTGGAAAAAGCTTGACAAGTACTACTCGCGGCTTGACGAGACGCCGGTTTATTATGCCGCCATTGCACTTCACCCAGCGTATCGTTGGGGATATTTCGAGGACGTGTGGGCAGACCGCCTAGACTGGATCCAAACTGCAAAGTCCCTTGTAGAAGAACTATACCGGTCTCACTACGAGCCGCGAATTATCTCTCGAGATCGAGAACGCGGCGAGCCGGTCACGAAGAAGCGGCGCATATATCGGAATCCCTTTGACGAGTATCGTGAAGATTCTCGTCAGGCCCCGACTCTATTACAGCCACCTTCATCGATGACTACCTTGTTGCAAGCCGAGGACGCGGCGAGCAGTTCTACACATGCTGTTGGCGACGAATACAGCGATTGGTTCCGTGACGTCCACAAGTCCGACCAGAATATCCTAGATCCTATTAGCTATTGGTATGAGAGACGGGAAGAGTATCCACGTCTGTCACAAATGGCTCTCGATGTGCTCTCTGTCCTTCCTATGTCTGCTGATGTTGAGAGGCTCTTCTCAACATGCGGTCGAATGGTTCGAGACGATCGTGCCAGGCTGGATGCTAGTACGATCGGGATGACACAGACGGTGAGATCATGGCATTGCGGAGGCTATATTAAGAGCACGGAGAAGCTCCTTGAGGATGTAAAGGTGCCAGGGACTGATCTGTTAGCTGAAATGAGCTTTGCGGAGGCCCGGGGTGCAACGGGTGGGAGGATCACGTGTACTGTCCCTTTATAGCGTCCACGCATTTCCATTTCCACGTCCATCCATTCCACGGGCCCACTCTTAGCGTCCATTTCCATCCATTCCATCCAAGGTGGGCCTACATGGACGTCCATCCATTCTACAAGAGGCTGCGTGGATGGAAATGGAATGGACCGCCAGCCTGACGATTCATATGGTCTGGGCGGAAAGCATAGCACCATTTATTACCATACTATTTCCGGGGGTGGTAGGGGTTCAACTACACACGGGAGGTAAAAGAGGGAATATAAGGTAGACACATAAAATAAGGCAGTCATTTATGTAATATCAGTTATGTCTGCTCCCCCCACTTACACTGGATTTCATGCCAACGGAAGTTGACGGCTAGTCTGACCTATCACTGTGTTAGTACAAGTTCCATTAATTTCTGTATTCTTCTTGTTGCTCGAGCTTTCTTGAGGCATTTCTTCCGTTTCTAAAATCCAGTCATACACAATATGTGAAACCAGATACTGCCGGGGTGAAAATGTAAGTATAATAGATTGAACATCACACCTAGTTGAGTTCATAAATCTAGAGAACGCGGTACTTATTACTATATTTGACAGCTATCAGTAGCGGGATCAAACCCGCTAGTCGTGCGCCTACATCAGTTGCTTTGAGTAGTATTGGTCAAAGCTGTTGAGAATAAGCAGGAGGGTCTTGTTGACAAGTGGAAGGCAGCGTAAGCGTCTCGATTTAGCCAGGTGGCCCTCTCATGCCATTGATATCCTATAGGTGGTCGGGTCGAGGATCAGGCCGAGTATCAGAGATGCCTCCTGGTTCCGTAGGGATGTACGGGCCATGCTTATCTTGGTGTGAGTGGATCTCCGGGTATCCAGCATTCAATTGGCCAGTCCGGATTAACATAGAGTAAATAATCGAAGAACAGCCTTTTAAGATGCCCAGGCAGCCCAGCTGGCCACCAAGGTCCGAGATTGACTGTGGAGTCACGACGAAAAGTGGCTGACATGGGGGTTGAAAGCAAAGGATTTACCAGAACATGAGTGCCAACCAAATCAGTCTACACAGACACTCATTGTTGGCTGATCTCCTGCTGTCACGCCATCGATTGGCAGATCACTTGAGCCAGCTCATCTCGTACGGATGGTCAGGGTGCTGCTTGGCCCACTCTTTAGAACGTATCCCAGCTCCTGGTCGGGAACTTCTTTCAGCTTCTACATACATTGCGTGATGATTCGGGTAAGCCGGACGACCTTTGTTTCACGACTCCTATCTGTTAATGGGCTGTGTTAGTGTGGGTGGCAACGTCTATAGTCTGCCTTGCCCCTGAGAGGCATTCCACACGGTAGTACCATCAAAATTCAAGATCGACGTGATATAATATCTCTGCCGTGTATTGTCTAGCGATTTTCCATGGGATGAACAATGGGCATGATAAAATTGGGTTAAAAGGATTTGTCCCATGTTGGCGCTTAAACAAGACTTTTCTTCGTTATCAGGGCGTGCAACAGAGTCTTGTCTATTGCCCTTTGCCACCTTGGCGTGTCAGGTACAAGAGTGCTTGGGCAGAATGAGCGATTGCTGTCATCGGCGGACTGGGGTGGCGATAAGCACATCTTGGCGGGTGAAATTTTCAGCCTACTCCCAATCATATCAGAACTTGACCGACATTTCAATGAACAGTTCACTTTGGCGACCCCTAAAGACGCTGTCCCAGAATTGCTTTGTAGACTCAGAAGTCGTTTCGTGCTTCTCGGGACTAATACATAGACATCAAAAGAAATGAGCAAATAAAGAAATAGCCTGATAAAATTCTTCGCTGTCCTAGCGGCATCGACTGGCTCATTCGAATTGGAATGGTTTATGCTTTAGCCAAACAAAGAAGCCGACCGCAGCCTGATTTCGTAGTAGTACCGTGTCTCCGCTGCTAACTCCTTGCACGGATGCCTGTGTACAGGTATGAAACTGAGAGCATGAACAAGGATTCAAGTGCCACGTCAACTTTTCAATAATATCCGCCCTGCATTGATATTTCAGGGCTGGCATTGGGAAGGAGGCTTGTCTTGCTTTATGTCAGCCCGAGAAGAGGTCCTGGGCTGCTAATATGGATCTAACATCTCGGGCGTACTCTATGCAACTGTGACAGGTATAAAAGACTCAGGTCTGCCATCAAAAATCAACGCATACCTTTTTCCATTCTCTCTATTCACACCAACAGTTCATTTCCTGCCTTTCCAAGGTCGACCTTCTTCACTATCTTCCTCAGCCGCTTGGCTCAACTGGGAGCTGGCCTCCCAGAAGAATTCAACCACGAAATGAATCACCAATCATAATCACGGCAATACGTTACACGTTTCACGTGTTTTCCGCCCCCCCCCCCCCTTCCTGTCCACGTTCTAGACCAACTCGCAAAACTCTGTACAACTCAAACATTGCAGATTTGCGGTTGATCGCCCATATCTTGGCCAGATACGCCGCCGAGTATGGTTAAAATACAAATCCTTCACTGAAGTTGAGATATACTTGATGTAATTCTGAGCCGCTTTACTATTTGGCGGATTGGGAGGTAGCAAGATGGAGACGATTAAGGGTATCTAGGGTTAACGGTGACGGTTTCAATTCTTGTACTGTATATATTTGCAAGGCTCCTCAGAATCAACAGATGAAAAAGCTTTCTCGATTCCTATCAGACTCGGTCATATTTGATGTCTACATCTGGACTAGCGCGGAGAGGTCACATGCGTGACAAGTATCAAACCTTCATGCTTCAATTTCGTTGGTCAGATTTGCTTTTGGCAAGATGTACTCCATCCTAGGACTTGGCCAACATCTGTGTCAAGCTACCATAGTTCTGCGGCTAGTAGTCCAAGCGTTTGCTTAGTCACGATACGATAGCGGTATTCGCCTCTTTCAAGGGCAATGTGAGGCACCTATTCTGGTTCCTTGGAACGAGGCACTTGGTCATTAGATTATGCAAGCATCATCTGATTGTCATCACTCCGAGGCCTCAACTCGACCCCTTTTGCGATCAAAATAGAAAGAGGTTTGAAACCTGACTTGGTCGGTACCTAAATGGCTGCGCATGAAGGCTCAGTATTGGTGGATCTTGTGCCTCCAAATGACAGATGGCTGACTTTATCTCGTGTCGTATACGCCTGCGCTTTTCCACTTACTATTGACAGGGGCAACCAGAGTGAGCCAGATGCATCCTGGGCTACGCCGCATCCCTGCCGCTAGGCTGCCTTGTACTTGGCAACCACCAGAGCTAGCTTTATCCCTGTCTGTGATTCACAGACTTCAAAAGGTGAGGCTGAGCCATCCCATCATTTACCAGGCAGTAAAGGTTAGCTGAAGTTGTCATGGCCAATCAGCGGTGTGCCCACCTGCCAGCGAAGTTGCCGGTTGTCTCGTGCCCGCCACTGTTATCTCTCACAGTCATCAATCCGTCTGTGTATGACTAATCGGTTTAGCTTCGCAACTGCGCCTGGCTTGGCGTTCTTCTAAACAACATAAAACTGAATCCATCCCCAAGCCCTTTCTCTCTTCATTACTACATTGAACAAAATTACGTTCTACTTGCGAAAGCTACATCAAATGTCGACAGAACATCTCGTTCCTCGCGTTGGCGTCTCCGCCCTGATCCTCAAGCCCGATGGCAATATTCTCACTGGCAAGAGAATAGGGAGCCACGGAGCAGGTAAACACTATACACCAAGACGGCTCCGACCTGATTCTAATAGCGTATAGGCACAATCCAGGTCCCCGGCGGTCATCTCGAATTTGGAGAGAACCCCTTCGCCTGTGCGAAGCGAGAAACTCTTGAAGAAACGGGTCTCGAGGTTCGCGCCATCAGACACGTAGCTACTACAAACGACGTATTTGAAGAAGCGAACAAGCACTACATCACGATCTTTGTGCTTTGCGAGATGGTCGATGAAAATGCTGAACCTCAGGTACGTTGACTTTAGAGAATGCTGAGGATAATACCCTGACATTATGGAAGACCCTCGAGCCTGAAAAGTGCGAAGGCTGGAATTGGAAGACTTGGGGTGATCTGATGAAGATCAATTCAAGTGCTTCAGGAGAGCAAGGGAAGGAGCTGTTTTTGCCGCTCGCGAATCTTCTGAAGCAGGACACGTCTCCTGATTCTTGGAGATAGTGAGATTAAGCGGACATTTATCCTCTAAGCAGGCTGGTTGTATGTCACTTCGTTGTCAAATTTGGGGCACACTTGACTAAAGCAGGATACATCTGGCCTTTTTCGCAAAGACGAATACAATTCTATCAAATGCTGCCCACTCAGAAAGCTCCAGTGTTCCTTCCTATGAATCGAAGCTCCAAAGACCCTGCAGCTGGAAACTGGGGAAATGAAACCTTGTCTTCGGTGATATGTTGGTCATCCTGTATGATACGAGAGGAGACTAGAGACGGTTGGATTGGCAAGACCTGCCATGCTACACCGAAAGCCATACCTATATTACCGCGGTGTCATGTAACTCCAGTCTGGCTAGCGTTTGGTGAAGACTATCAAGACATAGGGTGAGGTTCGCAAAGCATCAAGGAGAAAATTTGGAGTGATGGATCTAACAACCGAGTGGACAGTTGAGATGAAGCATAGTGAAATGGATATGAAACTTTGGCAGCGACTTATTCTTCGGAATTTTTTACAAGGATCTCGCTTGCGAATATACTCACTTAGATGCAAAGGGAGCTTGCTCCGTTGCCACTGGCAATACTGTGCGCTGAATTGATGTTGATATTCCTTGGAAGCCAACTTACCCCAAAAAATTCCACCCGAATTTAACCCATGATTGTCGTCTTGTTTTGGTTCTTCCATAACTTCGTGGTTGATATTTTGAGGGTTGTTAGGGTCATCTCTAACTTCCCCACGCGGGCAGCCCTAACATCGGAGGCTATGTCGCCCGGACTCATGATAGGTATCTCATGGAGCGCTCGGTCTCTGTATAGTTGCCAGATTTTGCCGCTGGAAACTATGTTGTCTACCTCAAAGTCACTGGCGAGCGAGACTCCAATGCTCAATCCGTCACGGGCTGATACAGATGGTCAATTTTCAACCCCCTTGCAACCAACCTTGCAACATTTTGTCGAGATGAAGCTGACAGTCAACCCGAAAGTTGGCTGAGATTGAGATCTATCATCCATTCGGTCCGAAGGCACAGGAGTAAAGTTATAGCGCACCGCTCGAGTAAACTGAAAACAAGTATCTGTAGATCGTCTTCCCACTCATAGCCATTTTAAATCTATCAATATTCTAACACAAAGCCGGCCTTTGCTCCAAGTGCCAACCACATGGTGATGATGAAGATCGTCCGTGATTATAATCAAGTATTGAAAAGAGAAATATGCATACTTCGTTGATGACTTGGGAAGGAGAGGGAACCTTGAATCAGAACCAGCCCCTGGAGAAAAAAACAGGGAGAGAAAAAGAGGGATTGTCACCACCAAGACATGAGCAGGGCTGATCAGTCGTTCAAAATCGGGCCCTTGATCTTGCATGAAGAGATTGATTATATTACGAGGTGCTAATCTACGAAATTAAACTCCTCAGGACCAGAGACTTTACCGGATGCCGGATAATCGGTCCGGCGGCTGATGCGTATGCTTCTTTTCACCAAGACTTCCTTATCCCAGGCACCTGCTGTCCAAGTTGCATTGTAATAACCATTCTCGATCATCAGAAATTAAGATGTTTGAAAGGTCTCATACTAGACATTATCGGCGTTAGCTTGGTTAGACTTTACCTGTGTCTTTTGAAGGTCTTAAAGGATCAATATCATAACAACTGCTATCTAATATTTACCATGCCGGGTCGGGATCTATCTTTAGCATACCCATACCGCTACAAGGCAGCTGTAGCCTTAGATAATTTGACAGTGAAGTCTCCGCTCGCTCAGACACTGCTTGAGGTCGCAGTACCCTAAGTATATCGCCCCATCTATGTACATGAATGGATAACAATTGTGACAAAGAAGCAAGAAAAATGAAGGCGAGAAAAGAGAAATGTGTCTCCATCTTACTCAAGGATTGAGTATTGGACTACAATGGGGAAAGTCAAGATCACCTCCACACCCTTGTTGTAATCCAACCTCATTTTCAGCAAGTTGCCCGGGACGACATAGCAATGGATCCTTCCTTTCACCTTGGCCCGTTCCGGTGCTACCGTTGTTGCTTCGCGCACAGGACTCGCCGCTCCTGGTCGAACCTGGTTAAGTTGCATCTTGTTATGTCTGTCACCACCGTGCCATGCCGCTGGGCTGCCAAGGGCGTTCGTGGGTACAGTCCCGAACACTACATCATAACCTCCGCTCGCCTCGTTGATCATACCTGGGCCAGCATTTGTAATACTAGATCCTGAGCCATAGCTATAAGGTGGGTTAAAAGGCGCGCCACCCATGGAGTGCATGTGGTGAGATGGAAAGGCATGCGACGTGGGTGACATGGTGAAACCAGGTGCCGCTGCAGCCGCGACTGCAGCATTGTTTGCCGACGCATCTCCAACCATGTGGTCATGCATAGTACACATCTCCTGACTTTCATGATGGATTGGGACTGAAGTGGGTGTTGCAAGGAGGCCAGGCGACGAATGAGGCATCTCTCCAGAGGTATACGAGAAGGAATGTTGAACAGGACCTAGAGTAGATAAGATAGACCCAACACAGAGGGAGCGAGGCTCCAAATAACTTCTACATCAGGTCGTCTCTGATTGATTATAGGTCCCGGTGGCGCCGTATTCTTGCGCTTGAGGTTTGGTCGCTGTTGTACATCGTTGTTTCGGAGGGTACCATCAGCAGTCGGTCCAGCACCCGTGTCGACCGCGACATCAGCAAGGCGGAGATTGGCTGCGTCAAAACCGAAGGACGGCCCTCCAGTTCCTCCAATGTTCGTATAACGGTTGAAGAAATCCCCGCCACGAAACCCATGCGCATGGCTAATGTCTAGCAGCGTTTCGTATTGGTGCTGTACTGAAGCCTACGCATACCTGAGCTCGCTCAGGAACTGCATCTCACGAGAAAGGAAGTCTGTGGCTGAGCTAAAGGTAATGAGCTCATCTTGGCTACCTTGCTGGCTGTGATGAGCTCCGTGAACATGAACTGTACCGGCTGTGCAAACATAATATCCAATAAATGCAGACCATTCCAAAGTTTCTCACTCTTTGCGAAGTTTTACCAGCTCCATTATGGCATTGGCGTGAAAAAGGCACATGTTGGTAGCTCCCATCTGCCACGATTGATGCTGTCCTGTCTCGGCAAGCTCTGCAAGATTGATAGGGAGGAACGGCCGATAAATAAGGCAGTGGATAGGATGATAGATAACTCTGCTGAACAGGAGAATAGCCAAGTCGGCTTGTCCAATAGGTGTGCTAAGGTTGGAAAAGACGTCTGCATTTTCCTATGCCAAGCCTTGGAATTGCTGGAGGTTCGAACCCGTTCAAAAAAGGACCCCTTCGACGAAGGGAGACGATGAGTTAGGTGGCCAAGAAGGAAGCCGTAGCTTAATGGTATTATCGCTAATCAAACTAGGTCGCTTCGAACCAGTCGCTTGAAATCGGTCAAGCAAGTAGTAAATCCAAAAGAGTCGGCGTCGCATTTCACGTTCGATTGTATCCCACTCTTTCTTGCCAAGTAGACATTCTGCTGTGGCTCTGGATTGGCGTGTATATTCCATAGAAGGTGCTTACCATGAGAATCTCTACATCATATGGACTCAGGACTTCCTTGTTCTGGTCCTTCCACATCTTGACAGTTGATACTCTGAAGGTCTTTGGCGGCAATTTTCGTTCCGTCTCCACTCCCGACTTCACCACAAGAACAGCCCAATGCTGAGACCTACATCGTTTGACCTCATGGTAACTATTTCTCGAGTCTTCCTGCATCTCCAAAGTTACCTGATCTCTCCGCTGGTAGCTATGCTGTCTACTCAAGTGCTACTAGCGAGCGATACACCAAGGCTCAATATATTGAACAAGCCGTCAAGCGCGCACACTAATTATGCTTACGATCTGGCCCACGGCAAGGTTTGGGATCACATGGACAAGATCACCAGGCCCCGTAGAAGAAGGAGTAGAGGACGGCTTCTAATTGTCTCCAATAATCCATTACTGAATAGCCCGTCGATCTTTCGTGGTCTTGATTGTACCTTTTGTTGGTTATCACTTCTATCTGCATTGTGAATCTTGCCATTGACATTGCCTTGATTTTATAGAGATTTGACCGTGGCTAAAATGTCGCTGTTTCCGTCTTATTCCAGGCTGGCTTTTAGAGAGACATGCGCTTTCTTGTCTCTGGTCCCCAACAATGGATTCAGAGCGTGAAACCATCGTCCTTACGAGCTTCAAGTATGTAGCATGCAAGCTCCTGGTTGCACAAACCTCAACAGGCCTGGAATGAAGGACTTCAGTAGGCTTGATAAGGTCTATCGATATAGCATGACTTTGAAATTTCAATTAATTCTCGAGATAGAACGTAGCCTCCTCGGCACATATTTTGTCACACAAGGTTAATATATGAGCCAGTGATTGAACCTTAACTACGTAAACATCTGCCACATAAGGAAGCCTGAATGATAAGCCCTGATTCAAAAACTCAATCTCAATGTAGCATGGTGATTCATTGACGGTTCCTACAATTGGGACATACGTGTATCACAACGCACTAGCGTTACAAACGAAGACCTAAACAAGGCCACAAATTCGTATCACAGACACGGATGGATTGGTAATTGAGGCCAACATTGGCTTTACCAGCTACATGAGCCCCATAACAAAGAATACGCAGCTAAGTGACAGATTCAGTTCTCTGTAGTCATATAAGCTCTCAGTCACGGGCCTCAAAGGTTAAAAGAGCCTTGATTCTATCATAAAATGACGAGAGCAGAGCTTCTTATCTGGCTATGGAGCATGATATCCTTGTCAGGGAAGCTTACCCGATCATTGCTACCCTTCCTCTTAACAAATAACACCTCTGGCTCGCAACTGGAGATACTACCGGGGCTCAGTAAGCAACACCTAAGCCTACATGACCCTAACTGAATTCGCGAGATCATATGTCTTACGGCAGAATCGTCGATTCACTGTCTGGTTTCATTGCCCAACTTACCAGACCATCTGACACCTCCTTAAGGATCATATGATGTCTGGCACTATTCCAGTTGACGTGGCTTTCCAGTCCCGCGATGAATTTAGAGACGAATTCATGACCATCTGAATCCCAAAAATCCCTTATCATAGAGACTTTCAGTCCGTCGCCCCCATCAAGGTATGGAGATCGAGGCTGCTCGATATCAGCAAAGACAGTAGACCAAATACGACTCCAACGAGTTGTTTCACCTAAATAATACTTATCCCCCTTGATGAGGCTGACTTTTTGATTTTCAGTGAGTCCTTCCAGTGACTTCTGATTGTTCGCCTTGCATGCATTCTCCAACATGTGATTATCTCGATCAATCAACGTTTTGAAAGTCTTCCGGCATGTACGGCAGTACAGAGGCCTACTGTGATACCGCAAGAGATGCTTGATCAATACTTCGATGGGTGTCTGAAAGAAAGCGTCAGCAGTAGTGTCCGAAAGGAAGCAAACAACAACATACCTAATATTAAGACTTCATGCCGCTCTCACATGATTTTTCGCAAAGTATCCAGTATGATACCGATCAAATTCAGTCGGTCGAAGGTCATCACTGTCCTGACGACCTTGGCTGACGGAATCGGATAATGGCACATCCAGGAAGGGATCGGCCCAGCGTGTCGGGGTCCTCTTGGGATTGAAGCAAACACTGGGTAGATTCGAGCTCGCCGAGTTATACTTCGAGCTCTACGTTGTCAGAAAAGCTGAGAACGTCTTGCTGGAAGTTGTCGTTTATTGAGTATTCGTCACCGTCAATGGCAACCGTACCTGTGTAATCAGTTGGACGAGAGAGACCCTTGAATCGCGCTAACAAACTCCGTAACAGACTTGACAGAATTTTTATTGTCCTGTTTGCTTGTCGGAGTATACAACCAAGGTGAGAGGGTCGAGAGACTCGCCCCGCGGATAAAGGCGTTGGCTGACTTCTCATTTGATGCCATCTGGAGTGGAGGCATCTGCTCTTGATGGAAGCCTCGTTGAAGAAGCTTTAGTCGTGTGCAGGATGCCAAGAGTTCGTGTGTGCGTCGAAGACGTGTCCTGAAGACACTTTTTGTCTGTATTTGATATCTTCGCTTGATGATGTCATGGTAAGTAGGTTGGCGAGGCCGGCGTGGCGGTCGCGTTCGGCCCGCGTTATATACGATTCGTATGTATGTATGTATGTATGTATATTTTTCGTCCGGGGGCCGTGAGGCCCGTAAAGTCCCCTATTGGGGCACAGGA
>JAHARR010000268.1:0-15889 GCA_019191175.1 Fusarium veterinarium
TTAATAAAGCTTTGCCTACTAAGGGGTAATAAATATTTAAATTATATTAGACTTTAGAGATACTTAGATATACCTTTCGAGGCTAACTTATAAACTTAAAAAAGAAAAAAAAAAAAAAAAAAAAAAGGTTAAATAGATTATAAAATATAATATATAATAAATTTAATAAATTAAATAAATATTAATATATAATTAATATAAATTAAGGATATATATTATTTTAAACTTTCTTTAAGAATTTTTTTTATTTTTTTTATATATAACCTTTATTTAATATTTATTTAAAAGTCTTAAGGCTTTTTATTTTAATATTAAAAAAACCTTATTAATTTAAGAGATATAAAAATATAATTATATATATTAAAAGACCTTATAATTAAAAAAGGCTAGCTTAATATAATTAATATTATTTTTAATTATTTAAATTATCTTATAATCTTTTATTTAATAAGGCTTATTAGGCTTAAGTAGTTATAAGCTTTTTTAAATAATAAGTATTATAATAAAATAATTATAATATTATTAATAATTATAATTAAGAGTTAAATTAAATTATATATTATATAATAAATAACCCAAGTATAATATCTATAAGGGTTAATAAAAAAGTAGCCTTTAAAGTAAGTTATAAAATAAAGATTAGGCCTAGCTAAAAAGTAATACTTTCTAGCTAGGTTATATATAATTAGGTTTAAGCTATAATTAAGGCAGCTAATTATAATAATATTAACTTACTAAAGCTTTACCTACTAAGAGGTAATAAATATTTTAATTATATTAGACTTTCAAAATATTTAAATATACCTTTTAAGGCTAACTTATAAATATAAAAAAAAAGAATTATTATACTTAAGAAAGAAAATAAAAAAACTACTTCTTAATTTATAAAATTTCTTTAAGAGAAATATAAGTTTACTAAAGGGAATAAATTATAATAATTTCTTAGGATAAAAATTATTTAAAATTATATCTTAAAAACTATTTAAGTTTTTTAAATAATATATTTTAAGAAGAAATATAAGATATATATTATAAATACCTTAAATAGCTTTTTAATAAACTAAAAAAAACTTTTCTTAAACTAAGAAAAAATAAATTAAAATATAATAAATTAATATAAAAAAATAATTAAATTAATTCTTTATATAAGTATTATAAGTTAATTAAATATTACTTTTATTATATTATAATTAGCCTGGTTTATAAATAATTTAAGTAAAAACTATATAAAAGTAATTAATTATATTTTTAATTATTTATATTAAATATATTATTATAATTTATAATTTAATCTTAAAAAAAGATTTATAATATATAATAAAACTTTATTTATTAATAATACCCTTAATAGAAAAGGCTTATAAGGATATATAATAAAAACTTATAAAAAACTTATAAAATAATAGGTAAATAACTAGGATATAATAACTACCTTAATAACTAAGGCAGAATTACTTATACTTTTATATATTATAAAAAAGGGTTTATTTTAATAAAGAAAACTTTAAAGCTTATATAATAAATTATAAACTACTAATTTATACCTTATAAGTAATATTTAATAGATAATTTATCTCTTAAAGAATCCTCTATAAAAGTTAAAAACTAAACTTTAATATATAAATATTTATAATTATTATATATAAAAATATATTTAAAAGAAAAAAATATTCCTAAGTTATAAAGTAAGCTTTAAACTAATTACAAATAGGCTTATAAAGGCATTATAAGGGAAAAACTAAAGGAAAGTTATATCCCTGTTTATTATATACTAAAGTTTATTTTGCGACTTATTAGTATACTACTTATAACAACAAAGACTTAATTTAAATTTAAAAACCTACCCCACTCTTTAATATCACAACTATGTTTAGACAGAAATACGAGAAAGTATAGATACTCATCTTTATTGCCAGATGAAATATACCGTTGTCTGCTACTACTTATGAAATTACACTATAAAAATTTCCGAGCTCACCAGGTACTCCGTGCCTCAGCCTGTAATTGGCTTAATTTGAAGAAGCTGACTCGGCCGCAATATGACAATAGCCTCCGTGCACGTTGTGAGGCCTGTCATGTTGATGAATTTGCGAAGGCATCAAAAGGACCAGATACTCTCCAAAGAGCCACATTTAGGCAAAGACACAAAGATAGAGCTTAATTGCAGCTCCCTTCCTCCTCATTGACACAACGGAAGTCACTACCTGCTGCGACGTTCAAGAGCGCGGTCTCCTACAAGGTTGGCACGGGCCCTCGTGTAGGAAACGCGGCGCGTTTTGTATTCTCGATTTACAGGCCTAGATGGAAACGCGCCACATTTCTTGTCTACTTGCTTGATTAGGCGCCGATTCTTGAGCGGCTCTTGGAAGAGACAGACATAGACATCCGAATTGTACAGGGGTATGCGACAATCAGGGGTACACGACAATTAAGAATAGAAGACTAGGCGTCGCTAAGTTCCGGGTCGTTCGGATTCGGGCTTCTAATCGGGCAATTCGGGATCTGCCGCATGGTTCCATGGATTCGTACCAGTACGTTCTTCCCCACAATTTGCAACGGAGGCCAAACTCTTTAAGACCTTGAGCCATCACTATACCTCATGACCGTCCCTAGGTGCTACCATATCCTCAAGTCATGGCGACTCCATTGCGACACTTCTTTCCCACGAACCTCTCCTTTAGCTATGAAGCAATTCGTGCTGCTGGATACGCTAACAGTGGTGGTGCTGACTTAGCTGAGGTCATCGCGATCTGCTCGCGTATTCCGCCTGGCGATGAGGAGAGCTGGCTCCAAGAGTGGAGAGCTGCTGGCGATCGTGCTGCGAATAATGCAGAGAGAAGTCTAACGTCTAATAACAAGCCTAGTGCTAGGGATGCATTTCTGCGTGCTTCAAATTACTATCGAACTGCTGAGTTCTTTCGACGGGAAAACCCATTCCAGGATGCTGTATCGACGACGCTTGCAGACTTGAGCTCTAGAATGTTCTACTCTGCAGCCGACCTGATGCCGCACGTTACTGAAAAGATCAGCATACCATACGAGGGTACCACGCTTCCGGGCACCCTAATGCGCTTGGACAAAAGCGACCAACCAAGGCCAACCATCATCGTTAACGGCGGGTTTGACAACCCCAGAGAGGAACTTGGATATGCAGTCGCAGCTGCGGCCCTCGAGTTGGGGTACAACATCCTCTGCTTCGATGGGCCCGGCCAAGGCGAGACTTTGAGAGCGCAAAAAATTGTTTTTAGACCGGACTGGGAGAGAGTGATGACGCCAGTTGTCGACTATGTCCTTAGCCACCATTACGCTGATAAGGATAAACTCGTCATCATGGGTGTTAGCATGGGCGGCTATCTTGTCGCTCGAGCTGCCGCATTTGAGCATCGTGCGGCCGCCATCATCGTCAATGATGGTGTGTACGACTTTGCTAGTGCTTTTCGGAAGGAGACCCCCGCGATTGGGAAGTTTCTGGTGAAGCATGGCTGGGATAGTCTCATGAACACCATGATGCGTCAATACATGCGCTGGGATACGGGCTTCAGATGGGGAATCCTGAACAGCCAGTGGGCGTTTGGCGTGTCCTCTGAGGTGGATGTTCTACGCGTTGTGGAGGATTATACTCTTGAAGGGATAGTGGATAAGATCAAAACGCCAATACTGGTACTGGATGCGCCAGATGATCATTTTCTGAAGGGGCAGCCCCTAGAACTTTTCGAGCGATTGAAGTGTGAGAAGGAGTTTGTAGGTTTGACCCTTGATGAAGGAGCAAGCGCGCACTGTCACATGGGGTCTGGCAGCAGGCTTAATCAGGTGATATTCGACTACTTACAGCGGCGTTTTGGACCAGCGGGTCATTGAGCACAAAACTAAAGTGTTCTCACCTATCTTCTCCGTGTATGGGTTACATTTTAACCTTTCAATTCAATGTTCGTTTCTACATAATCCGAGTCCATCGCTGACAGGAGAAAAGTGTCAGCACCTGACTTTTCAATGGTAGGATTTTACATCCTGGGAATGCTCTGACTTGGGCCAAGTGGAGACTGGGTAAAGAATTAGGCATATAGATTGCGTCCTGGCGGGAACCATGGAATTCTGATCGCCGAGAATTGCGCTGGGAAGTATTGCATGTTAGGTCTTCCAGTTGACTTGTTGGTTAATAGTGCTATAAAATCTGTAGCCAGTGAAATGGATCAGTGGAGCCACTGCAAGAGACAATCAGCAACCTCGCAACCCGTGAAAAGGAAACTTCACATCAAGGCCGAGGAATAAAATAGAAATAAGCCGGTATTGGTTTGATTAAGTCTCGACATATGAGTCTAGCTATTGCTTCAACGAAGCACGCTCTCATTAGTTGTCAGGATACGCGAGAACGCATGCGCATGTTTTGAAAGAAACCTAACCAAAAAAGGGCTTCCTAGCCCCGAAAATATCGCGGCCTAAAATTGCTACCTGTGCTGGATGTGACGAAATGCCGATTCGGCCGATTCGGCCATTTCGGCTCACCAATGATCGGCAGCACCACATGTGATTCGGTCCGAATTTCATTGGGAACTGTTCTCCGTCTCCCACCTCATTCCCTTTGCGAACCAACTACCGACAGAATTACTAGTCAGAAGAGAACACTTGAGGCGAGGGAGTCTTAGGTCCGATCAGCCCCGATACTGCTACGCCTGTTTTACCGGCTTCAAATACACACAAAGCACACGATGCGGACCGCAGGTGCTCAACAAATCGGCAGAAGAGATGTTCGCAGCTCGTCGGCCTTATCAGTGACAGCATGTTTGCGATGCCGGGATCAGAAGGTAACTGCATTTTCCGTCATTTAATGTGCTCGTTTGTTAACAACAGCCTTATTTAGCTTAAGTGTGGACGAGAACATCCTAAGTGCACTCGGTGCAGTAGACTCAACACAACTTGTTTGTACCCCGAACCTTCAAACCGCCGAGGCCAACGGACCAAACAGAGGCAGGTACGGGGGTCGGCTGAGCATAATCAACATGGTTGCGACTTGGGTAATGCTGCTATCCGGCATGCTCGCCTTGAGTCTATATCACACGGGACTTTAGCTATTGGGGATGACACCTCGGGTTTACATCCTGCGTCTGGTCCTTCTTTCTCGAACTCCCTAAGTTCTACCCCTAACTCTGGACATAATAGAGTGACTTTTGGCCCTGGGAATATAAGCGATGCATCCCCTACTTTGGCCGGAGACGCTTTTGTACTCTCTAGTGTAAGCACCGGGACTCTGAGTCACTCGCCTTCAGAGTACGTCTTATATCTTAACAGTTGTCCTATTAGTCTTTATTCAGCTCAGCTGCGTAGAATAAAATCACCCATTACAAATCCTATATTTAATACGGAGCAATACGCTTTGCCACCGACCGCTATTGGTCTCGCTCTGCTAGAAATCTACTTTGCACGTATATACAATGCGTCTCTTTTGTTTTATAAACCCCTACTTTTTCAACAGTATTTAGAAGGCGGAATCCATGACGCTCTCCCTAGGGCATTGTTTGCATTGGCAACTCTGTAGGTGACGCTATATCAATCACTCCCTAGATATATATCAGCTGACCATTTCCTTCTAGTTTTCTCCGTCCTGGATATAATGGAAGCAAATATCTATAAAAAAAAAGGACAGTAAAAAGCTAAATCTTTTAAGTGTATATTACACCTGTGGACTCCCATGGGCGAAAGCTGCTTTAAGAGAAGCCATGCCACTTGCTGTCGAACGCCCGTCTCTTATGATAGTTCAAGCGTTACAATGCCTTCAGATATATTGGTTCGGCATTGGCGAATTTCTATCAGGTAATCTATGCCTTGGTAAGTGTTTGTCCATATAAAACTTGACCTGCGAGTTAATAACCTTGAGGGGGGATTTATGTAATAAAAAACCTCATAGCCCTTGCTTATCGGTCATGTCAGATACTTGAATTTGATAGAAAGACCGCATCTGAGGATGATGAGTCGGGCAGATCTGTCGAATTTGAACTTCGTCGACGCTACTTCTGGGCTTGCTGGGTATCTACATGTATTGTCATGGAGCCAGAATCATGCATTGAATCTGCCTGGAGAGAGGTAAACATGTTGCCACTCCCATGTTCACTTTCGTCTAGTTTGCCAGGCGGCGAAATAATCTTCAATCAGATGATGGGCGAAGATTGGAACTCGCTTGCAGTCCATTCTCCTACGGGCAACACCGGGCTTCCTACGGCCACAGGGCTGTTGATCAAAATTGTCGGTGCCTGGTATGTGAGCCTTCATGTTACATGACTAAACCAACCGTAACGACATACTGAAACTTCTTTTGAATAGGGCAAAAGTACAGCTTCTTTGTAAGAAGCGCGCCCCTGTGGCGGCTGGGGATCTTAAGCCGATACACGATTTATGTTCTTTAACCTCATCGCTATTCGAGAAGGCTATCGCTATAAGGAATTCTACCTGCGCAAACGACGAAAGGCCCCAAGTGCAAATGGTATTCCTTCTTCAGGATGCTATTTACCATCAAAGTCAAATCGCCTTAAACTCCATGGTTGTTCCTTTGTTCTCCGGGGCCCCCACTTCTTTGGGAATTGACCCTCAGACGCAAGGAAGTCTCCAGAGGCTGTCATTCGTCATGCAGAATTATTCGAGACCCTGTTAAAACCCTACCTCTATGGTCGAAGTGATGTCTCACGTCTGCCTCCTCTTGTTGGCTACGGCGCTTTCGTTGTGGCCATAGTGTTTCTGTCTGCAGAAGTCTGTTGGCACAACCAGCCGGTCAGTAAACTTCGTGCTGGAGCCGGTAAGAAGAACCACAGATTGGACGCTGCGATAGCGATTCTACGCCTGCTAGACACTCTTAAAATCTACTGGAGAGCACTAGGAAATCCTGTGAGTTGCAAGGCTGACATATTTTTACATTTTTCATTATAACTGTCGTATTTAATATGTATAGTGGGAAATCTTACGAGCAGCCCTGCGGAAAATCCATTCCACGCCTATAGAGATATCAGAGTCGACTGAACCACAAGAATGTATGTCGCCCATAACTCCTAGGCGATATAAGCCTTATTTAATAAAAAATTATAATATAATTAAAATAATTAAAAAAGCTCTATTAAGTATTAAATAAATTAATTATAATAAGCTTTATATAATAGCTATTAAAATTAAAATAGCTTAAATAATAAAAAAATAATATTAATTATATTAAGCTAGCCTTTTTTAAATATAAGGTCTTTTAGCTTATATAATTATATCTTTATATCCCTTAGATTAATAAGGCCTTTTTTAATATTAAGATAAAAAGCCTTAAGACTTTTAAATAGGTATTAAATAGAGGCTATTTATAAAGGAGGTAAAATAAGTTCCTAAAGAAACTTTATAATAGCTTATATAATAAGTAGCTTTATAATATTAGGAAGTAAGTAATAAAGATATTACTTTTATTAAAGAAGATTAATAACCTATAAAGACTAGGCTAATTATAATTTTAAATTATAATATAAAGGCAAGAGAGATAATATATTATAATATATATAATAAAAAAAGGGTAATTATAAGGTTTAAGAAGAAAATATATTAAGTTTTATATAAGTTTAATTACCTAAAGTTAAAGACCTAAATGTAATAGTTATATAAGCTATTATATTATAAGGTAAAAGATTAGGCTATAATTACTATATAAGTAATTATGGGTATATTATAGAAGCCTTATAGAAGCCTTATAGTGCTATTATAGGTATGAATTATAATACTAAAGTTATAATATTAGTATTAGTAATATAAAAAGGGTTAAATAGATTATAAAATATAATATATAATAAACTTAATAAATTAATTAAATATTATTATATTACTAATATAAATAAGAATTACTAATTTAATATAATTAATATAATTAATATTATTATTTTTTTAATTTATTTTAATTATTATTATTATATTATAAAGCTTATTATAATTATCTTTCTTAAGAATTTACTTAATTTTATAAGTTATATTTTAGCCTTTTATTAAGTAAGGCTTATTAGAATAGGTATTTATAGGCTTCTTTTAATAGCTAGTATTATAATAGTAAAGCTATAATATTATTAGCAGTTTCAATTAGAAGGTATAGGAAGTTAGATCAGATTACTTACTGGTGAGTTTGCGGCGCGGTCTCTACTGCTTAGCCTTTGGCTGATCTATGTACATCTACTAGAGGGCAGTTGGCCATCGCAGCGTTGCTTTGACTTGGCGCACTACGAGCATGCCTCGGCGACGTATGTCGTTCTGCAGTGCTTCGCTGGTACCTCAGAGAGGTCGTGAATTTGCATGTGCCCGATAAGGACGTCTCTTTCGATGCATGTTAGCTATGGATGTCACTACCGAGACTAGTGTCTAATCACACTTCCGAGAGAATGCGGCGTTGCATTCATTGCAGGAAAAGGGTCGCAGGCCCATGGCGTTGAAGATGCTCGGTCCTGACGAAGACTGCATCGCAATCGGGACACGATAAAGTCATTTTCTCTCGTATGAGGCATTCCGACGCGGGGGTCGGAATCTAAGTGGAAGATGATAAGGTGAGCAAGCAAAAGAGATGATAACGCGGGGAAATGTTGGCCGGGCCCCTTTTTCTATCTACCAGAGCAAACGACACTAGACCCAGCTCGGGACGGTCAAACAACCCCGCATATCGGCATCGGCCCCACGGGTAGATCGTTACTCCTCGTGAAGGTGACCCCAAGTCGGTATCTTGGCGCGGCATTGGTATGCATGTCCTCGGCTGGCGTGTTTGGTTATCACCAACAAGATCCCACTGCAGGGGCTGAAGGGAAATGAAATATATACTCAACAAGATCCTACAGAGTCAAGCCTAGGCGTAATGATATCTCATTTAAAAGTTTGCATACCTTACTTCACCATGTACGACTGCAAAGGCAAAGTCGTTGTCGTGACGGGTGCAGCCCGCGGTATCGGTCAGGCCGTATCAGTGAAGTTTGCAGAGCTAGGAGCCATTGTCGTGCTTGCAGACATCCAACTCGCACCGCAGGAAGAGACTGTCGCAGATCTCAAACGCAAAGGGCTCTCAGCTTACGCCTTCCAATGCGATGTAACGAGTGACGAATCGGTCGCGACATTTGCAACCTCCGTCTTGCAGAGCGCCGGCGTCCCTGATATCGTGTACAATAATGCGGTTCTTGTTCGCTCAGGCGGGGTGCTTGATGCCAGTCCAGACAACATTCGACATGAACTCGACGTCAATGTTCTGGGCTACTTGCGCATGGCTCAGGCATTTTTGCCGCACATGATTAGTCGAGGGGAAGGGTGGGTTGTCAACACGGCTTTACCAAATGCCTTCATTCCACCGCCTATTGTGGCCAACAATTTGCTGGGCTATTATACCACCAAGGGCGCAGAGGTTTCCATGTCATATTGTATGGCCACTTCACTTCGACCTCGAGATATTGAAGTCAGTGTGGTATTCCCTGATCTGACCTATACGGACTCAGTCCATGAGTTGAAAGGCAACGCCTCTGATGAGTTTCACCGCGGCCTCGTGAACCTTGTCACAACCCAAAGCCGCTCGGCGGATCTGGTGGCGGGGAGGATAGTTGATAAATTGGTTAGCACAGAGGGATATGTTGTTAACGTCTCTGACGGTTTTGAGTAATCGCTAAAGGCATGGGTAAACCAAGGAATTGAACCAGGGTTTAGTTTACCGTCAGCAAGCTTATAGAGCTCAATCGAGTTACTAGTATGACTATTTGCCGGTTTCCTTCATTGCAGGCATTTATCTGAAATATGTGTATGAGAATGTTACATCATAGATGACATGAGTCATTTCGGGCATTCTTATAGCTAGCTATACAAAAGACGACGCTGTTTAGTCCAATCTCTTTGCTATAGTTGCCTTACTTCGCTGGAGGTGAGCTAGACTCACACATTTACAAATGCAACCGCGTAACCCTTCTCACATTACCAACCAGAATTATCTGCCTTGAAGAGTTTACCCTGCACCACGACGTGAAACAGACCGTGGAGACCATCACAGACTTCTCCAACGAAGCAGAAGGCCAAGCATACTCAAAGTTTGCTACATTGGCCACCAAGTTTGTCGAGCTATCCATGCCATCTATGTTCGTTCCACCAACAACGCCTGTAGACCTATCGGCCCACCCAGAGATAGCCCAAGCGGTCGAGTTTGCGGCCAAGAATAGCTCTCTTGAAGTGGTGGAGCAGTACTTCAAAAACCCAACAGTCCAAGTCGCCATTCTCCGATTCGTCACAGAAGTACAGCTAGCACACCCGAAGACCCCAGGCACAGGCGTCATGGCGTACATGGCTATTGGTCTCTTACACAAATACGGTTTAGCTATACCTCAGGGAGGCGGTTTAGCATTCACCGTGGCCGTTATTTACGCTATAGAGGCTCACAGAGGTAAAGTACGTCTCAACACTGAAGTTATCAAGATCGTGACTGAAAATGGTCGCGCAATCGGTGCCCGTACAAGAGCCGGTGAGATTCATGCCCGGAAAGCTATAGTCGCCCAGATTCACCCTCACATCCTTGACAGGCTTGTAGATGGATTAGATCCAGAAGTTACAATTCCAGCAAAGGAAAAGAGACTTTCTGAGTATACTCTTTTTGTTATCCATGCAGCCATAGAGTCGCCGCTGAGATTCCGGGCTGGCGGTGTAGCCAACAAAGTGGTCATAAATACCATCTGTCCTGGGAGTGTCGAGTCACTTCTCAAAAGCTACGAAGAGATAGATCAAGGCAAGATACCTGAGGACTTAATCATTAGGGCCTCTATCATCGCCAACGCTGACCAGACGAGAGCTCCGCCAGGGAAATCGCTTCTACATGCTGTGGTGATGGTCCGAGCCGACAACGCTGAGGTTGGCTTCTATGGATGGGATGCAATCAAGAATGAAGTCATCTACAAGGTTTTTCGGTACTTATCCAAGTATGTCGAGGACTTGACACCTGATCAAATTCGGGGCTATTATGCGGTGACCCCCCTTGATTATGAGCATGACACGTCCAGCTTCCAAAGAGGTGATATTTGTGGCCTCTCAATGGCTTTCGATCAGATGGCTGGTTCTCGTCCTACCCTTGCCTTGGCCCAATATCGAGTTCCTGGCGTCAACGGTCTTTACCTCGCAAGCCCTTTTATGCATCTGGTGGCGGGGTATGGGGCGGCGGGCGTCCTGTGGCAATCCGTGTATTGGAGGATCTAGGTATAAAATTTAAATTGTAGTCGGCAAGGGTCTCAATCGTTTCTGGTATCTCTCTATATAACAATTGCAGCGGCTGGCATCAGCGTCGTCTCTTGGATAGCGCAAATAATGGCAGTTACTGCTCAAGCCATCCAATTAAAACTGACGGTAGAGACGATTGATCAGCTGGTTCGCAAGCGTGAGCGGCATTAGTGATGAGGTCAGTTACTTTTAGGTTCCGCAATCATTGCCACAAAGAACTGATTCTAAAACAAATTACACATTGACGGCCAACGAATGAGCTGGCTGTCAAGAAGGCACAATGCTTCCAAGCATAAGCTTTGCGGTTCGACTAACTGGTATCTACTCAAGGCCAATATCCTTGAGGGTTGGTAGTTATTTTACATCGTGTGGTTATTAGTTAAACTTTCCCCTGATAGCCTCTCTTAGTGAGTCACCAGGCTACTACCGGGCTGGCTTGTAGTGTTGTCTCATCGATTTCGTAGCCTTACCTATTTTCTCCAAACTCACCTATATTAACCTGACACCTGCACGTGCTGCTCATGAAGGGGATATCGACGGCACCTGGCGTGGTTATTTTTCTACTCCCCTACTGCCCTCCTGATTGATCTGCTACTGGAATGGACGTGGCAAATATCATCATAGCAAGACTTCTGTCTCCGCGGGCTTCCAAGGCAATCTCTTGTGTTGACTCGCAATGCAGCTGGTGTGCGCCACGGAAAGACACGTGCAGATTCTGCGAGTGTAGTCAGACATTTCCAACATAGACAAAGTACCATGGCTACATCAAGTGCCAATTCGATATGCCTCCTGTTCCTGAGCCTCTTTATTTTAGGCATGAATCGGAGCTTACATGACCAATACCCACAAATTTAAGGTTCGGCAACGGCCGCAGCCCTTGGCCTTCTTCCGGGCAAGTTCTGGAACACAGTCCCGGGAGTATTTTAATTCCGAGGCGGCATTTATTTATCATCGTTTGCTTTACTAAGTAGCCTGCTATCCACACAACCGCGCGCCAGTTACTAATGTCCATACCGGTGTGTCGGATGTATTATACTACCGATGTTTCACTCGCATATTTACCACGTAGTTATATGAACGGTCTCCGTACCACCTAGAATAATTTTGAGAACCATCATCTTCTCTCCTCTTGACTGTTCCTGGATCGACAGACATACCCCTTTTTCGAAACAAGAAGCAGAAAAACAAAACACAAAGACCATGGCTATCATCGCTGTTGCTGGAGGCGCCGGAAAGCTCGGCCGTGCAATTGTTGAAGCACTTGTTGAACAGGGTCAGCATAGTGTGGTGGCCCTGGCTCGAGAGGTAATTATATCGCAATACAAGGCTTGGCAAGAAGACATCTCACACATCTTTCAGGCTAAAGATGTACAAGGAGCCCAGGTGATCGCCGTGGACTACACCGACGTCGATAAGCTTGCAGCCACGCTTGAGACCAACAGCATTGAGACTGTCATATCCACCATTAACTCTATGGACGACGTCTCGGCTGAGCTGAGCTTGATCAAGGCAGCTGAGAAATCGGCATCTACCAAACGATACATTCCTAGTATCTGGGGCGTCAAGTACACTGAAGAGTCAGTGCTGCCGTGCTCCTAAGATTCTGGAATAACAAAACTAAACTGCGAGGACAGGATCGCATCGTATTTCCCCATCGCTCGGGCCAAGCTCAACATCATTGCTTCATTAGAAGCAACGTCGACCCTCGAGTACACTGCTGTGTACAACGGCTACTTTGCTGACTACTGGGTGTTCCCCAAGGTTAAGTCTTACCAAAGCCCGCTCGCTCTGGTAGTCGACATTGCCAACGATTTTGCCGCTATTCCTGGGTCTGGCAACGAGCTCGTGACCTTTACCCACACCTTTGACGTCGCGCGCTTTGTCGCGGTGCTCGTTTGGGCGCCCAAGTGGGATAAGGAGTCCTATATCATTGGGGACAAGGTTTCGTGGAATCAATTCGTGCAATACGCCGAGGAGGCCAAGGGTGTCAAGTTCACCGTCAAACACGACTCGATCGAGGACCTCAAGGCCGGTAAAATCACGGAGCTGCCCTCTCACCCGCACATGTACCCCTTCTTCCCCAAGCCGATGCTGCAGGGCTTTTTTGCTGCTTTTGGCCGCATGTTCATTGAGGGGGCGTTTGACCTCAAGCCTGAGCGTACGCTCAATCAGGAATTCCCTGAGGTCAAGGCACGAAATATCAAGGACCTTCTCTTTGAGGCTTGGGGACAGTAGTTTCAACAGTAGTTTTAGCATCAATTGACCCCCGGTTGAGTATATCAACAAGTGGAACTTTGTGGAGAAGCAAGCATCCTTGCCAGTGATTACTAAGAGGTGAGATTAATAAGGGTAGCCATACCCGCATGGGTACCTATGCAAATAAAATTAAATAGGTACCCATGCAAATGGAATATTATTATATAAGTAATCCATATTAATTATAAATATATATTATATATTATTAAAATTAATTAAAAAAAGCTTATTTAAAATATCTATTTTTTATTTTATTATATTATTAAATTCTTATTTTATTAGTAAGTAACTTAGTAATAGTAAATATAATAAATTTAAATATATAATAACTAGTTATATATATATAAGTTAGTATTATATAAAAGGTAATATTGTATATTTCTTAAGAGCTAAAAATAAAGTAATATATCCTTAACTATCCCTTTTATTACCTCCTCTGCTAAGTTTATATAATATGCCCTTATAAATTAACTAAATTAATATATATATTATTCTACTAAGCTACCTAGAGTATTAATATATATATAATTATATTTATTACCGGTATAGGCTATATTATACCAGGGATTACTAGGCCTCCTTAGTATATAATATTTTATTATTATAGAGACTATATTATTTAAAAAGGTATAATATTAGGGACTAAGTAAGCTAACTATTAGTTAATAATAATATAAAGCTAGCCTATATATTAGTTATATTAAATATTATATCCTTATAAATATATTATTATAATTACTAATTAATTAATAAGGGCAAAGCTAGTATTATATATAATATATAACTACTATAGTATTAAAAGAGCTATATTAGTATTTACTTCTTAAGGAGTATTTTAAGCTATTTAGCTATTTATATTAAATTAATTCTAGGCTGGCTAGGTAACTCCTTAATTTTTTTACCTTTAAAGAATAAGTATAATAATAAAGGGTAAGAATTTAACTACCTTTTATATCTTTAAACCCTAGGGCAGGAAATTAATAATTTAAGAAGGCTATAAGATAAATTAGTTATTTTAATTAAAAAGAAAATAAATAAAAAAAGTAATAATTTAATTCTTATAAATCTAAAAGCTAGTATTATTATTATTATTAGAAAATATATTTAAAGTTATAAATATTATATAAATTAGAAAGCTTATTATATTATTTTCTTTTTTTTTTTAAGTTTATAAGTTAGCCTTAAAAGGTATATTTAAGTATCTCTAAAGTCTAATATAATTTAAATATTTATTACCCCTTAGTAGGCAAAGCTTTATTAAGTTAATATTATTATAATTAGCTGCCTTAATTATAGCCTAAACCTAGCTGTATATAACCTAGCTAGAAAGTATTACTCTTTAGCTGGCCCCTATCTTCTTCCTATAACCTACTTTAAAGGCCACTCTTTTGCCGACCCCTATAAATACCACGCTTAAATCATCCACTACGCAGTAAGTAATCCAATCTGACTTCCCCTTCTAATCACAACTACTAACAGCATTATAACTGCCCTATTATAATACTCTAAAAAAGCCTATAGCTACCTAGGCCTAATAAGCCCTACTTAATAAAAGACTATAATATAATCTAAATAATTAAAAGAGCTCTCTTAAGCACTAAGCAGAGTAATTATAATAAGCTTTATATAATAGCTACTAAAATTAAAATAGCCTAGATAATTAAAAATAATATTAGCCATATTAGGCTAGCCCTCTTTAGCTATAAGGTCCTCTGGCTTATATAGCTATATCTTTATATCCCTTAGATTAATAAGGCCTTCCTTAATACTAAGATAAAAAGCCTTAAGACTCTTAAATAGGCCCTAAATAAAGGCCACCTATAGAGAAGGCAGAATAAGTTCCTAAAGGAACTTTATAGCAGCTTATATAATAAGTAGCTTTATAATATTAGGAAGTAGGTAATAAAGGTATTACTTTTATTAAAGGAGATTAATAACTTATAATAGGCTAATAATAATTTTAAATTATAATATAAAGATAAGAAGGGCAGTATATTATAATATAAATAAAAGAGGGGTAATTATAAGGTTTTATAAGAAGAAAATATATTAAGTTTTATATAAGTTTAATTGCCTAAAGTTAAAGACTATTAGTATTAGCAGCATAAAGAGGGTTAAATAGGTTATAAGATATAATATATAATAGATTTAATAGATTAGCTAAATATTAATATATTATTAATATAAATAAGGGGCTTATTATATTATATTATATTAAGGAAAGAAAAAAGCTAAAAATTATATTTTTAATTAAATTTATAAATATATAATTATTATAATTTATATTTAAGTTATTTATTAATATAAGTTATTATAGCTTTTTAAGAATATTATAAGTTATTATAATTACTTAAGTATACTTCTTATAATTAATTTTATATATTAATTATTATTTAAAGTAGTT
>JAHARR010000269.1:0-15751 GCA_019191175.1 Fusarium veterinarium
ATGAATGCGGCTATGGCTATTATTACTCGAACTGAATTGCATTCGTTTCCCTAAAATCTTGGAAACATTGGCAGATACCTGGTGCGGTTGAGGTGTGGAGGGCAACATCCACCCGATATAATTAAGAAAGATGGGAATAATACCGTGCAACCTCGCATGGATGTCTAACTTTTGGGTTGTCAAGTTAGTGAAGGAAACAGAGTCGCGTCAGGCGATAAGTGGAAATCCAGCCTCGATGGGACAACTGTGCCAGTGGAACAACCGCGCCAAAAGAGACAGCAGTAACGTTAATGAACGGAGGGGGTGTGGGGTCACGGTGTCGGCTGAGGCGGGATCCTCCACAAACGAATCTAATCTTCGATTCGGTGGAGGAAACAGTCGTTGAGGTGCGCGCTTCTCTTGGACCCTGGTAGATCATTAGCGCTACGCGATATAGCAAGGATGTGACCCGTTAGGTGTAGTAGTTCGCCGTCCTTACTGTGCACGCAGAGAATTCTACGCGCAGCATCCTCACGGTACGAAAACTTCAATCTTCACTCTTCAACAGAGGCTGGGGTACCAAACGCGCAAAACAACTGAGCTATACTGTCGTCTAAAACAAAGTCAACATAATAAAATATTAGCAACCTCGTCTTCCAAACGGAAAGGATGATGCAGAAACCCCTAAGCGAAGAAAGGAGGGTGAGAGGGTCAGTGCAGGGGACGGAACGGCTGCCGGAACTTGAAGCTCGTAGGACATGGACCATGGAACACTAGTTAAGCGGGTTGTGATTACTGACCAACGAGGATCGCTCCGCTCCCCGAAGACTTTGTTCTGTTCAATGAGAGGCCGACTGACTGGGATTGTCTCCCTCTTAATCCTCGAGACCACGGTCTTGGCCGACATATAAATGCTCTACTGACCTGCAACAGTACTCTGCAGATGAGGCAGACAAGACATCTTTCTCATCTACTTGTCAGTGTCTTTCTTCATTAGGCTGCAAAAATGTCCTGGTCGTCACCTAGTATCTCTCTCTTGGTCACTCTCATTCTTACCTATACTTCATGTCTGATCTCTTTGGCGCGGCTTATCTACTGGCGGCTGAACAAGATATGCAAGCCCAAAGCACCGAGCGCGTTCTCGTGTTACAGGGAACGACACCCTAAGCGGTATTTTTGGCGGATATTTCTATTCGTGTCCACTACATTCGCAACGACGTCAGCCCTTGCAGCTTTAACGTTCGTTCGTGGCGAGCCTTACACCTCGATACTCGCCACTTGGATCATATCTACTAATTTGTTTCATGAGGTATGCCAACTGTAATCAAAAGACCAAGACCTATGGCTAACAACGCATCCAGGCCATGATATCGACCTTCGCTTGGCAACCAAGTATGCGCATCTTCAACCCCTGGCACATTTGGTCGGGTTTTGGTATTGCTTGGGTTTTGCTCCAGCTCGGGGTTATATTCCAGCTGCTTGCAATCTCAAGCCACGGCCTCGTACTTGCGAAGGTATCGGCCAGCGGGTACCATCTTTATTTTATCTGGGAATGGATAAGCGTGGTTGCAGAGAAGAACCAGCCTATGTCAGAAAGAAAACCTGGTCTGATGGAGAAGGCGTATCTTATGGCACGTATTGTACTGACATTGGCGGCCTTCGTCTTCTTGCTTTCGTCGTCCACCGACCATGGGCTTTTGGTGAGTTACAAACCACAGCAGCAGTGAGGAGCCATCGCTAACATATAAGGCTACTGCCTCCACTTTTGCCGCTTATGATGTATTTCAGAGCGCGTCACTGGTCCCAATTGAGTTTCATCGAAGTCCCGAGGTAGAACTCAAACTGCAGTCGCAGCGGCAGTTGCCAACTTCACAATGGCGCCTCAACGAAGACGAAGACACCCGCGATTATCCATTTTGTATGCCTAGGCAAGAAACGCTGGATCCTGTGTAATTGGGTGACAACTTTACAAAACCTCAGTCTTTTGCATACGATCGATGTGCTGAGTTGCAGTGAGCATCGACGACTTTCTCCTTTTACCGACCCACGCCTATACTTGTATGGGTTAAGTCGGCAAAGTCTGTCCAAGCAGTTGGCGAATCATGAATAGTCAAGCCCTCCTATCCCGTTTTGCCAGCTCATGCCCACTCTAGAGAAGGACGCGTAAGGGATGGCGGATAGCTTATTGTGGGAATGTGATTCGGATGCGTGGCATAAAGTCGGCCGCAAATTGTACTCAGATAGTGACCCTCTACGGCCGGTGATGCTCACCATGTCAACTAGGCAAGGGATGAGGTGAAAGGCCGGGCGGCAGGAAGCAAATATTCGAGCCCAGATAACGCGAGCATCAACAGGTTTAGTGTCCTGCAATCCAAGTGCTTGTCCCTGCCGCACTACACGCGGGGACAAGACCAGATTGGTCAGGTCTGGGTGCACGGTGCCAATGTATGGAACTGGGCTAGATCAATCCAAGTAGAGTTCTATATACTCCACCACAAGACATTATTGTTACATGTTCAAGGCAAGTTAAATCGGCTTCCACATCTTGGCGTCCATGTCACCAACAATAACATCCCAGACACACCGCAGCATCGTCTAAAACTTGTCTTTAGGCAGCCCGCACTCCACATACTGCATGAAGCTCCGTTGTTCAGCATCAACAAACTCGTGGCCACCTGGCAAACGGTATCTTCAAGCATGTGGCAGTCAAATTCGGCCTTACCCGGCGACGATCTTTTAGATAGCCTTAGCTAAGACATTTACGGGCTTGGAGGCTAGGAGAGAGTGGTATCCGAAATCGAAGATGATACCGGAGCCTATGCCGGTTGAGAAGCAGGTGGGTAGGCTGCGCCACGCGCGACGTTCCACATGCTTGCAGAGCGCTGGTGTTTCTTGGCGCAAGTCCAAATACAGGCAAAGATGCCAAATGAAGCTCTGACCGGGGACAGATGAAACTTGCCAAGGATAGAAAAGGAACGAAGGGTGAGCGACGGTAACAGGCAGGGGAACAACATATAGACACTGGTCAATATTCTTTTTATCGTGCTGCGTATCCGCGCACCCAAGCACAGGCATTCGAGATCCAGACACGGGCAGCGCTCCTTAGGCGTCACTTATAACTGACTAATATTAGGAACAATTCTTGGTGTCACTAGTCGCAAATACCAGCAGTCCAAGGTTGAAGAAGATGGACTGCAATTTGTGTCCATGATCCTCAGCTTTTCTTAAACGAACGAAGCGGAACGTGGAGCCCCTAATCATCCTAACGCCATACTATTAGAGCTTCCTCAAGATCAAGCGGAACGGTATTACGTAGGAGATCGTCATTGACGAGGTGATACAGCAGTTGCTTGAATGCTGGCTGGGTGACGACTTGTAGCAAAACCGACCTCGCAGTATGTCCGGAGATGCGTTTCTTATGGAGTGCTCATCGGCATACCCGAAACGCGATGAGGAAGACGAGACGTTACATGTGGTGTCTTGGAGGGACTTCAGCTACATGGATGCCGACGTTTGGAACAACTTTCAACAGGGGACGGGCATAACGAGGTCCACGAACAACCGTCGCAACGGCCAATACCGCGGGAGAATATCGCATTTGAGGCATTCCCGGAAGGATGTAGTAGCACTGCCACCAGTAAGAAGTGCTCATCTAGCCAACTGGCGCCCAATAAACTCCTACTAAGCAATCCTAATCCTGCTGCAGCATCTAGGAATCCTCCTTCCATTCCCTTCAGGATTCAGGCTAACTGTCTGAAAGCCCTAGATTTAGAGTTCAAAGGGCTAGATGGAATCATCTAGAGGTTTAACACGGAGAAGGAGTCTAATCTCAATAATATATAATCAAGTTTAATAAACCAATACTTTCACCAAGCGCTACTGCGCAATATAAACAACAAATCCACGTCCCCAGCGAAGGCTAACACCCATGCACTGCCAAACAGGGCTCATCGACATGTCATACTCTAGGCTATAGAAAGGTTTGTCTACAAGGCAGCTCTCGATGGGCTTTGCTTGCCGCTTTTGAGTGCTTCATCGAGGTACACCTAGCCTTTGCACAAGACAGGCTCCATCCAAGAGACAGGTCGATCGACAATCTCACGATCAGTGAGGACAACGTTAACCTCTTCTAATTCTTTGTTAGATGACGTGGACCTGGATATTGTAACTTTACCAAAGACTGCGTCATGAGCATATGTGTAAATAGAGAAAAGAGCTTACAGATCAGAAGGTTTACAAATCACAGCGGTGACTATTTTCATACGATAAGCCGTAGGAGGGCAAGCAAGGCCAGAGCGGTATTCTAGAGGGTGATGGACCTACGAGATGCGTGGACGGGCCCGAAAGATTACGGGAGTAACATAATACAGACACTGCATGCTATTCATGCGTGCAGTACAAAGATGCTCAGTCGGACTCGATGCTAGGTTCGATTGCTTGCTGCCGATTTACCTCTACGTAGTTGATGGTCGTGGCTGACTGCGTCACGATCCGGGATCAAAGTTATTCACACAACCATAGCATTCCGCAGCTACTGCATTGCTCGCATACCCTTCCTCAAACTTCTGGTTTCCTTCCATAAACTGAGCAACTAATGATATATTAGCATGTAGACTCGAAGTCAAAGGCGGGCTGCGTACATTGGCCAGTAGGCATGAATGTTTGGATCATTCAACTCTTTTCTCACATCAACTAAAAGAACATTGACTTCCTCGATAGTCCAATCAAGGCCCCTCGTTAATGGTGCTAAACTGATTAATTCAAGAACAAGGTTCGTGTTCTCATTGTTCCATGCTCCGAGGTCCTTGTATTTTTTGTCCTTGGGCCAGCGGTTTGACGGCCACTTGAAACGAGTTTCGACGATACTGGTGAATCCAACTTTGCCCATAATCCCCTTCAAATCTTTGGTTGGTATGTACGGGCGACCCAATTTGACCGCTGCTTCACGTAGAAGCTTACACCATTTCGATAGTGCATGTGCTTCGGTAAGAGTACCGTCGTCAGACTCCATGAAAGCATCAATATCTTGGAGTTCGACGTAGCCGCCTGGAGCAAGATTACTAGCCAAGTTAGGGCCAACCTATAGGCAATACTGGGCCTCAAGTGAAACTTACTCAAAGATTTTGCGTAGATAGTCCTCCCAGTTCTGAATGCTCATGTTCATCATTCTGCTGTGAATGTAAGTAAACGGCGCAGAATAATTCCACTCCTCGTCAATATCGTCGATCTGAAACTCCACATTGGCAGGGACACTAGTGAACTGTCAGTCACTATTTGGCTCACAAAGAGTAGCTCAGACAGTACAGGTCAGGCTGAATGGGAGAAAGGTCGATCCCGCGAACCTATATATGATGTCAGCTATGAGCATCTTCAGCTCTGGGATGCCTCCTTTACCTCGGCCTCAGGATGATCATCCGCAAAGTCAATTGCCCAAATACCTGTACCAGTGCCCATGTCGAGAACTCGTTCAACGTTGGAACCGGGCGGGTTTGGTGGGGCGAGACCAAGTTTGTTGTCGAAGGTTCGGAGAAACAAATGGTGCTGCAGGTCTAAACAATTTTAGCATCAAAATTAAACGGCGGGTGAGCTGCGTAAGTTTACCTAGCCTTTCATTCTCTCGCTCGTCGTTGGGAAGGTTGTACTCTAGAGTTGGTATGTATTAGTAGGAAATATCTGTAGGATAAGGAAGGTTAACCCACTTCCATCCTTGAATCGATGATACGTTCTCCCGTTTTCGTGTCGGTAGTCAAGAATGAGCAAGGTACGTCCCTAGACTTTGGCGGTGGTCAGGATTTGCCAGAAGAATTTCACGATGTATTATTCTCAAGATCAATTCAAACCACTTCCTATCCGCGCTTCTATAACGACTTTTAGATACCTTCGCTTCCCTATCCTTCCACCAACACGATTTCCTATGCTCAGTAACATGAATTGGAAACATAGGCCGAAAATCGACGATGGTCATTGCCATCTTCGTCCAATTGCCTACTGACGCAGAATATATCTGCCACTGCCACGAACATCGCCATTAAGCAGACCGCCAACCAATATTGTCATCATCACTGTCATCACTTACATCTGCCAACCAACTTTTGCAATGATACTCCTCAGAGAAATCTGCCTGATCTGTGATGCAAGGTGAAGGCAAGTTAGAAGATAAACCATCCGACAGAAGAGTTCTCTCAAACTTCCAATAAATGGTTGCCATGACTCTCGCAGGGTCTGCTTGAAGAGCTGCCAGGGAAGCCGTAAATCGCAATCGAGCAAGACACTTAGTGAGGAAAATCGCAACAGCATCGTCATAGCCTTCACTCGGCAAGTGCGCAAAGTCTGATAGTGCGGCTTCTTGAGAACGCTGCAGTTGGCATAGCATTGCCTGCATCGTCATACCGTCAGGGGTCTGCCGATCCGAAAACTCTGCTTCAAGAACAGCATAATCTCGCAGTTGAAGATGCGCTTGGAGGTCACGAAGGCGTAGTTCGAGCGATTGAGCGTTACTCTTGTACCGTTTGCGCTGTTTACTGGTCGACAATTCGGTAAAGGCAAGGAGATGCCATGTGTAGACTTCGACGCCATATTGATTGAGGTATTGCACATCCCAGTGGGCAAACGGGTTTGAGGGCCTCGAGTGATTGAAAAGTCCACAGGCCAGCAATGCATTTTGGTTGAGTCGAATCAGCAAGTGATTCAGAGGAGGACTGTTGTTCGGAGACACATTGTCTTTGAGCGAGGGAGTGGCAGACGCGTGTATAATTTCGTCGTCCCCTCGACGGCCGTAGTTCGCGCGTGAGAGGGCAATGCTATTGCCCCTAAGAGTGACTGGCTGACAGGGAGAAGGAGCTCGAGAGGAAGAGCTTGACTGTGGTGGCTCATCTTCTAATTGTTCTCTCATCCGGGTCGTAGGGATAGGACCCATGAGTGAGCATGACTGAATTTCGTCGCAGCTTGGAGGAGTAGTGGCGCCGTGGATTGGGCTGTTTGGCGGGGCTGTTAGGCCCCCCTTGTTGCTTGTGGTCTCAGCCATTGCAGAAAGAGGAAGCAAAAGCTTCGTTGCAGACAGTAACTTGAAAGAGGTTTCCAAGCTGCATTCTAAAGACGAAGACTTTAGTATTTGTAGATAGCCTTACCTCACTGCTGATCAAGGAGCCTACCGTATGCAGGACGGCAAGCCGGGAGTCCGTTCATCAGGGGCTAAATTACTTGCTCGGCTGTCTGTTCCCCGCAAATGATCTGCCTGTTCTGTCGTCCCGGACCCGCTAAGGCGCATTCGGTTGCATACTAATGGACGGGTCAACATTCCGGTAGCCAAAAGTAAAACAGTTGTTTAAGCCAGCCACAGCTGAATTAACGTGCTTAGCAACCACCGCTTTGTCCCAACGGGCCATTGTCCCAGTCTTCCCCCTCGAGCTGATTCGGTGCCCTGCATCAGACTGGATGTTTTTGCAATCAAGCCCACACCGGCCAAGTTGTGTGGTTCGCCAACCGACGCAAGTTGTTGAACAAACTGATTGGGTTGTGGTGTGTCGTACGTAGTGTGCTTAAAAGATAAAAGGTCAGGCTATTAATAGTGAGCAGCAGTAGTGAGTTGATTGATTGTTTTCTTTTCTTTTTTCTCTTTTTTTTTTTTCGTGCATGGAATACCATTCCGCATAATTACTTAAAGTATAAAGCTTGCTTACTAACGCAGTTGTTTCTGTGGCCATGAAGATCGTGCCTACCCTGCGACACTTCCCTTTATCACCATATTATTCTTGTATCCAAAAATGGAGGGGATTCGAACCCCGCCCCCCTGACAGACTGATCAGAAAATCAAGTCGACGATCAATAACATCACCACATTCTGGTCCACACTTGGATACATTCACCCCGTCGTATTCGTGGGTATCTAACAGCCTTGGCCCCCACTTGACTAATGAGGTACACTCCCAGATGCTGTCTGTCAGGCTTATCGGCGAGCAATGTGGTATTCTAATGGGTGTATCCTATTGGTGGGAGTTTCGCTTTTGACGACTTGGACGACGGGGTCAAGAATTGAAGGGCTTGAGCGGGGCTGGTCCAGTGAAAAGCTGGCCAACGCTCTCGGGCCAGGGCCGCTAACATTCATAGTTTTTCCCCAAACGCCAAAACCTTCTTTTCTCAATTTGCCTTTTCCCCCCTCTTTTCCCCCTCACTTCCTCTCCTTCACCCCGCGATAGCCCTCGATTCTCACGATAGAACATTTACACCGTCAATTCAACCAACTCGACCGCGCATTTCAACTCCATGAACCACGCCCAGTATGGACCGTTGCCGCCGCCCGATGCGATGCTGTTGATGAAGGCCTGCTGTTGCCTCGATATGCCTTGACCCCGTTCCAAGCGATCGGCTAGGTCTTCCAACACCTCCATCTAGCCTGCGATGTATTCGATGAGGGACGTATCTTCCTCGATACCGAGGAGCTGTACGTGGCAACCGAAGATCGCGAGATTGACTTGCTGTATTGGTCGCAATTTGTCGACATGCGGCAGGTATTTTCTTGTGATTTTATGACGCCGCAGGAAGGAATGTAAAATGGGGATATGCTTGAACTTGAGCCTGTTGATGTCTGTTGGAGGACTCGTTATGTAGTCATTGACTACCGAGACCGGATGACCGTGACCGGGTTGACCGTTGTTGATGACGATTACGCAGCGGCTCATCTTGTGATGGAAGTTGGGGTTCCTGGCTTGTTTTGATGTGGTCTTTTGGGGTTGGAGCCTTGGTGGTGATCGCCTTGACCGGGTGGCGATGGAGAGGGCATTCGACCTTCCAAGGATGGGGAAAACATCTTCTTTATGCTCGTGGATTGAGGCCACTTGTTCAGTTGGATCTTAAGGTTCAAGGCAGCAGCTGTGTGATCTGCTGAGACTTAATATTAAGGTTATTGTGTTTTTTGGCGTAGTGTATGACGCCTTATATTGTGTTGTGTTGAAAACAAACACCTTATTTTGTTATCTTGCTTTAAGGCCTTTGGCTTCACTTTACGCGTTGCTAGACTGGCATTTTGACTTTTAAATTATGTGACGGTTGGGTTTCCAAACAGGTAAACTAGTCCGTACTAAGTTTATGTTTGCAGATAACGTAGGGCGTGATGCTGAGCGATGCGAAGTGTCACGTCTCTTAATGATCAAGTAATGCGTGTTAGGCTTATTGATGTAAAGATGCTTTATTGATAGCTGGTGAGCTAAGTTCTATCTACTGCTAAATGAATGTGTATATATACTGAGGGATATGCGAGTCGAACGTGGTCGGTTCGACTCTGTCCGTCTTCTTTCGTCATGTAAGTCGAATGGCGTGCGTTCGACTTGTTACAGGGTAGGTAGTCGTTGATTGGGAGAGAAAGTGGGGCACTCATTCACGTGCGTCAGAATGTGTTGGGTCGTAACAAATTAACCTTAAATAAAAAGAAAGTATTAAGAAACTTATTACCTAAACCTAAAGTAGATTAGTTAATATTATTAGAAATATAATTTACCTAGAGGTCTTAAAGTAATATATCTTTATATATATTTAACCTAGATAAAACTTTATCCTCTTAATCTAGTTCTTAAAGGCTATAATAAGTAGGTTTAAAAGACTTTTCCTTTATATAATTATAAATTTTATAAATCCTAAATAAATAATTAATAACTAAAGCTAAATAAGATTATAATACTACTATCTCCTTATAAAGTTTAAGAAAATCTTTAATTATTTTATTTTTATTATTTTTTAAGTTTTTTTTTATTTTATTAAATTTATAATTATAATACTTAATAAAAGATTAATAAAGTAATACATAATAAGTAATAAAAAGATATAATATAAGTATTATTCTAGGATTTTTTAATCTAATTATACTTATTATAGTAGGTAGAATTAGTAAATATTAAATACTTCTTGCCTACCTTAAAGTAATAAATATAAGGCATATTAGCGTTTTTATTAATAAACTTAATAAAAAGAGTAAGTATTTAGATTTTATAATCTTTATAAGATAACTACTTAGATATATAATTAGATATTATAAGATATAATAATAAAACATTTAAGTTAGGCCTTACTAAAAGAAGAATAATATTATTTAGTATAATAGGCCTTAAGGATAAGATTATTAGAGAGGAGAAATTATATTATAATCCTAGTAGTTATATTATATATACCCTATAAAAACTTTACCTTGGGTAGCTAATTTAAGAAGGACTAATAAGTATAAGAATAATAATACTCTAGAATTATATTATTCTAAGACTAATAATAACCTTATATTATAATACTCTTATATAATTATTATTAGTATATAAAATATATTTATTAGCACTTTTATAAGACTTAGCTTATTAGCTATTAATAAAGTATTTTTATATTACCAAGCCTAATATATATTACTTACATATTAAGAGATATAATACTTTATATTACTTAGTACTATGCCTTATATTATTTATAAATATAACTTAGTATGGACTAGTTTACTTGTTTAGAAAGCCTAACTATTGTAATAATATTAAATTAATACCCTCTTATATTAAAGAACTACTTAGTAGAATAAAAATAATAACTAAGATTTATTAAATACTAGGGAAGTATTAAAGCTATTTAAGCTAAAACCCTTTAAGAGATAGACTATTAATATAGTCTTATTCCTAACCTGAATAAAGGCCTACTTTTATTAATTCCTAATTAAATATAATTATAAAGAAAGTATTATATATAATACCTATAATCTAAGGAAATACTAAGAATTAATTTAAATTTATCCTTAGGGACTACTTAGAGAATAAGGAAATTATATAAAACTAGGAAATTATTAATATCTTTATTAATTAAAATAACTTTAAAATTACTTTTAAAAATAATATTTAAGTAAGTAATAAGAAATACTAAGTAGCTATTAGAATTATAATACATAAATAACCTATTTATATATAGCCTATTTTATTAAATTTTAATAACTTACCTTTAAAACTTAATAAGATAATAAAGCCTTACTAAAAGTTTATTATAGAGGATTAAACGAAGAGGTTAAGGATAAGCTATATAAGGCAGATTAACTTAATAATATTATAAAATATATTATTATAGTAATTAAAATTAATAAGAGATAACATAAATATAAAAGAAAAAAGAAATACTAGGATTAAAGTAAGATAAGAAAGTAATTTTAACTTATATTACCTTAACTAGTAATAAAATAGTAGATAAGTTAACTCTTAAAACTAGAAATAATAATAAGAAAACCTACTAAGTAATACCTTATATAAAATATAATTAAAACTTATATTACTTAGAGCTACTTAGCCTGAGAATAATAATAATTAATAGTAAAATATATATAAGGTTAAATACTATAATTATAATAAGAATAATTATAAACTATAAAGCTGCCTAGAATTATATTAACCTAGGGACTTAAACTAAGGTAAGTAAACCCTAGGACTAATTAGATAATAAGACCCTTAGATAACTATTTATATTTAAATACTAAAAATAACTTAGACTAGTTATAAAATATATAATATTATTACTTCTAAGGGATAAGAATTATATATATAAAGTATAATTAAAAAGCTATAAGACTTATTCCTAATATAAAAAGAAGCAGAAGAATATATACCTACTTAGGTTTCTTATTCTCCTATAAGCTAATAGTTATATATTTACTTTTAATAACTTTTAGTATTTTAACTTACCTAGGTTTCTTTTTATAGCTTTATTCTTTATATAATTTAGTAAAATATACTTAGTATATTAACTTATTTTATTATTTATTTTTTTTACTTTTATTAATATCTTTATAATGCGTCTTAGTATTTAAGATTATAAGGGCTTTATAATATATTTTTCTCTGAACCTTTACTTTTATTCTTCTCTAATTATGGCTTTATTAAGTATTTTACTTAGATAGCTTAATTAAAAAAAACTATAAGACCTATTTCTTACTTATAAAGAAATAGTAAAATAAAATGCCTTATTTAAGTATAAGAGCCAATATATAAAAAATAATAAAAGTAATAAGTTTAAAGAATAATAAAAGGAGTATTATATAATTAAAAACAGAAAATATAACTAAGACTTAATATATTAATTAAAAGAAAATATATAAGTAAGAGAAAATATATTATAATAAAGAAATATATAAAAATAAGGACTTAGAAAAGTATAAATCTTAGGGGTTATTAAGAAAAAAAAAGGGTAATTACCCCTAATATAAATAAATAAGCCTAGTTATCTAAAGTAATAAATAATATCTTTATAAAAATAAAATATCGAATATAATAAATTAACTTTTATAATAAATACTAAAAAGGGTATATTATTAAGTATAACATACCTAGGTTTATTAAAATAATACTTTAAAAAAAGGAAAAGTAATTAAATAAAAGGAAGTAATATAAACTAAAATATATACTTATTACTATTAATACTCCTAAAGTATAAGATATAAAGAAGGTATAATATAACTAATATTAGGATACCTTTATAAGGAAAATAAATAACTTAAAAATAGATAGAAATAACTTTATAAACTATTATATAATAAAATTAAAAAAGGAAATATACGTATTACCTAAAGATAAATATATATAAGAAGTTAAGAAATATAAAAATACTAAAGAAAGTAAAGAAATATATATTAAAGGTTATTATTAGTATTTTCTTTTCTTATTATTAGCCTTATATAAGGCTATTAAGCTTTTTAACTTTTCTATTAAGGCTTAAATAGTAAGACCCCTATAGCAGGCTATTATTATAGAATTTAAAATTATATAACATTTATCTGCCTTAATAGTATAATACTACCTTAACTAAGTAGTATTAAGACTAATTACTACTTAGCAGATAGGTTATCTTTCTTTCTTTATCCTACCTAAAGGAATACTATGCTTAGTTTATTTATTATACTTCTACTCAAAGGTTAATTAGACCCTAAATAAGTAAGTAAGTAATTAAGTATAAACTTAAAAGTAAGTTTCCTAACCTGGCTTTTAACCCTTCTTACTAATAATATAATAATTATATTATCTTAATACTTAGTATATAAAAATAGCCTATAGTTATATAATTATATTTATTATTTAATTAGTTATAACCTTAATTTGGCTATTAGGCCTGCCTTAGATATAATTAATAAAAAAGAACTTAAAGAGATTTATATAATAGTAATTACTATTAAGAAGAACTTCTTATTAAGGTATAAATCTAACCTTATTAAGAAAGCTATTTTTAATTATAACCTAATTTAATTAATTAATTATATAAATTAGAGGTATTATATTAATTTAATTAATCTAAACTAGGTTAATTCTAAGCTATTAGGTGTTAAAGACATAAAAAAGGGCCTAAAGGAAGGTTATTACCTTAAGTTAGATTAAGTAGCCTTGGTAAAGGCAGGGTTTTATAGAAATTTAAAGGAATTAGGTTAACTTTTATATAAGTTAGTTAGTTAAAGTTAAATTAACCTAAAGTTATAACTAGCCTCTATTAATTAAATATATATAATAAGGTATATACCTAATTAACCTTATATATAAAAATAAATAAAGTAAAATTAATAAAAAGGCAGTAGTTTAAACTAGGGAAAATAAATTATTATAAAGGAATTTAATAAATAACTTAAGAATATATTATTAAAGTATTATATTTATTTTTTTCTTTTCTTATTATTAGCCTTATATAAAACTATAAAGCTTTTTAACTTTTCTATTAAGGCTTAAATAGTAAGACCCCTATAGCAGGCTATTATTATAGAATCTAAAATTATATAAAGTTTATTTACCTTATTAATATAATTACTGCCTTAACCAGGCAGTAGTAATAATAGCTCTTAGTAATTAAGTCACCCTTCTTTCTTTATCTAGCCTAAAGGAATACTCTACCTAGTCTATTTATTATACTTTTACTTAAAGATTAGTTAAATCCTAGCTAAGTAAGTAATTAAGTATAAACTTATAAGTAAGTTTCCTAACCTAGCTTTTAACCCTTCTTACTAATAGTATAATAATTATATTACTTTAATACCTATATAAAATAGCTTATAGCTATATAATTATACCTATTATATAATTACTTATATAGATTAAAGGTATTATATTAATTTAATTAATCTAAACTAAGTTAATTCTAAGCTATTAGGTCTTAAAGACCTAGAAAGGGGCTTAAGGGAAGGTTATTACCTTTAGTCAGACTAGGTAGTCTTCCTTACTGCCTTTATAAGACTAAACTTAGTTATATATAAAAATTAGCTTTTTTACATATTTAAAACGGTTATTACTATTAAGGAGGAGTTACTCTTAAATTAGTAAGGGGAGTTTATATATAGAGTTAAATAAATATAGTATAAAGGCAGGGTTTTATAAAGTAATTAAATTAACTTTTATATAAGTTGGTTAATAAAAGTTAAATTAACCTTTATAAATTAAATATATATAATATAATATATAATTAATTAACCTAATATATAAGTATATATAAAGTAAAATTAGTAAAAAAGTAATAATTTAAACTAAGGTATAATATTTATATTAAAACCTAATTCTAATAAGCTAAGACTTATAGTAAATTACTAATAACTTAATAAAATTATTAAAAAAAAAATGTTATTACCTCTAATTAATAAACTTGAGAATTAACTACTTAATAAAAAATAGTTTATTATATTTAATTTTATATTTACTTATAACCCTATTTAAGTTAAAGAAAATAATAAAAAAAACCAGCCTTTTTAATAGAATATAAATTATTTAAATATATAATTATACTTTTTAAATTAAATAGTATACTTATAGTATTTTAATATATAATTATAAATATACTTCCTAAGTATTATTTAATTATATTTATCCTTAACTTATATTTCTCTTATTATATTATTTTATAACCTAATTTAACTTATTATTAACCTATTAAGCTAGCCTTAGGCTATTAATATTTATAACTTTTTATTAAATATAAAAACCCTTTTTTCTTAATTTATTTTTCTTTTTTTTTTTTTCTTACTTCTCTTTTTTTATCTTATAGTAGCCCTTAATTCTTATAATAAAATATTTATATTATTAATTTAATTGAGTATATTAAATATATTAACTTTATACATTATACCTAATATAAATTATTATTACTACCTAATATAATACTATTAATAAAGGCGTATTATTACCTTAATATATCTTAACCCTATTCTAAGTAATTAGCTAGGTCTTTTAATACCTCTATCTAGCCTATAATATATTTAATAAAAAATACATCTTCCTTAATACTAAGAAGCTATATATAATAACTAAAAATTATAAGATTAACTTATTATATTAATTATAATTTATTAATATATAATAGGTATTTTCTTATAATTTTATAATACTATAAGAAGGAATATAAAATAAAAATATATTTAAATTTAAGCCTATTAATATCTATTAAAGGACCTATTATATAATTATTAACTATTAAGACTAAATAATTATAACTAGGTTAACTATTATTAATAATAATTATATAGTAGCTTATTTTATAATAGAGGTTAGGGTTCTTAGCTTATTTTAATATAGTCTTTTAGGGTTAAAGCCTTAATAGTAATCGCCTTAACTAGGTAATAATAGAAAGGGTATTTAGCCTTCTAAGGTTAGGGAAAATATCTTCTTTATGCTTATAAATTAAGGCTACTTATTTAATTAGATCTTAAGGTTTAAGGCAGCAGCTATATAATCTGCTAAGACTTAATATTAAGGTTATTATATTTTTTTAGTATAATATATAATGCCTTATATTATATTAT